>VDFB02156473.1:0-83603 GCA_007258455.2 Sequoia sempervirens | reverse complement strand
TTTTCTTTTAAATGCCAAGGGTGCATATTGTACCATGAAGGACATTTTTAATCCCAACGCCACTCATATTTTATCATTGCCACCCTTACCTTATAGGCTTAGCAATCCCAACGCCTAGCAACACTTACATCACCTTAGGCGCACTTCACACTTGAAGAGGATATTTCTAACTTCGACGCCTAGCATCATTCATCAACCTAACTTCTAACCTCATGCACTTTGGGTGCATTTCATGTGGCATGGAGAACTTTCTCAACGCCTTAGTATATTTTAATCTCCCCCTTGTTTACCATTTTTCACTCCATATTCTTCATATGGCGCATATCATGTAGGCAAGAGGATAAACTTTATTTCAACGCCTCCTTTGACTTTCTCTTCCTCTTGGCGCATTTGAGGGGGTGAGAGGGATGGGCGCATTTGGCATGTAGTGGAGGATGGATTTCACACTTAGAATATTTTAGCAATTCCTCCCTAACTTGGGCGCATTTCATACTTGAAGGAGGATAAACTTTAAACGCCACCCTTGACTTTTGACTTTGTATGGGCGCATTCAAAGGAGAGAGAAGAATGAAACTTCAACGTGACTCTTGAGCTTCCTCGTTTTGTCTTCACATGCCCTTGTTTGGGCGCATTTGAGCCTAGGAGGAGGATGAGCATTTTGACGCCTTGACTTGTCCTTTTCAAACTTATTCTACCATGCAGCTTGGGCGCATTTCAAAGGGGGTGGAGGATATCCTCACTAAGAATTTTTTTTTTTATGCCACTACCTCTTAAAAGTGGGCGCATTTTACTAGTGGAGGAGGATATTTCTAACTTAGAAATTTTTTCATGCTTCAAGGCCAAGATGGGTGCATTCTGGCATAGGAGGTGGATTTTTTTAACACTTAGAATAATTTCCAACTTTCTTTCTTCAAGGTGGGCGCATTTTGCTATGCCTACAGGATAAAAAGTGTTGACTTTTCTTTGACTTTCTCATTTTGGGCGCATTTTACCCTTTGAGCAGGATGAAACTTATACTTAGAAAATTTTTTTTCTCGTTTTCCCCAGTTTTCATGCCCTGCTATTTATAGTAAGCCCTCTGATTTTGCATCTCTGAAGCTCAGAATGACTTGAAATTTCGCACACTGCATCCTCATGACCTTGTTGTCCTGTCGACACTGCTACTTTTAGCTGACCTGCTATTTATAGCCCATTTCTGAAGATGATTTACTATAAATAGCAACTGCTTGCTTCTGGTAGCTCCATTGCTCCGATTGACCTGAGATTTGAATGAGGCGCTCCTCACCACGTGACCTGACTACTGACATCAGCGCATGCACCTGACTTGCTATTTTTAGCCTGTTTCCAAATTGACTTACTATAAATAGTAAGTGCTCCGTTCGACTTGAAATTTTACCAGCAAATAGCCTGAAGGATGCTGATCACGATGGTTTACATCGGTTTTTGAAAATTTTGACTTTTTGCCCATCTTTTCAGGTCCCGAAGTTGGAAACCCTAATTTGCTCTGCATGCGTACCAAATGATCTCTGTTTGTCTTCGTTTTTGTTGCATTGCGACTAGCTCGTGATTCTGAACTGCTGGGAAGTGGCTGTCGGGACACACCTGCTAAAAATAGCAAGTTCCTTCCTGAGTGATTATCTTCATTTGCATGTCACACCATCGCGAAGCTCTCGAAAAACCCATCAGGAATCATCTGACATGCAAAAGAAACCCTGACATGCAAACCCTAAAAATAGCCCCAGAAGACTGAACTCTGAAAGTTGTCATCTCACTTTGCATGTTATACCGTTGCAAAGGTCTCGAAGAACCCAGAAGGAATATGTAGACATGCAAAGAAAAACTCTGCATCTGAACCCTGAAATTTGTCCCGGAAGGCGGACTGCTAAAAATAGTAAGTTGTCTGTTTTCGCTCAAATTTTGCATGCGAGTAGCCTGAAGTGCTCTGAATGCAGTGTGACTGTCGGAATTTCAAAAATGCTGACAAATTGCCTGTAATTGCATACTTACTAAAAATAGTAAGTTCCTCAGAATCTGATGAAAATTTGCTGAGAGCCTGTTGGAAGCATACTGACACCAATGCTAGTCTCAATTTTCAATTTATTCACTTCATTTGACCTTGGATTGACTAGGAAAGATGAAACCCTAATTTTCAGACTTGGTCAATTTCACGCTTAATCTTGCTGACGGGCGCGAGCCTCGAAAGGCAGACATCAGAAAAGAGACGGAGCAAGAGAGAGAGAGAGAGAAACCCACGCCAAAAGACCAGAATGGAGCAAAAATTAGGGGTCCCCATCTTGAATGGGGCGATGTGTGAAAAGGTCACAACAGTATCCAAATGAGGAGATTGAGGAGTAGTTTCTTGATCTTCAAATGTGTCTTCGTCCTCCGCCATGGCATCCAATCCTGCTGCTTCTTCTTTTGCTGCTACTCTTTCTAATTCAGCAAGATCCTCATTAGTAAGGAAGACATCAACCTCATCATTTTGTTCATCAACAGTCCATTCACCATATGGATCAATATCATCCAAGTCGATGGACTCATGTGAAACACCCTCCACCTTTCTAGTTCGAAGGCGAAGGTTGTACCGAACAAAAACTAAATCATTTAGGTGCTGCTGGGTCAACCTATTTCTCTTCTTTGTGTGAATGTTCTCAAATAAACTCCAATTACGTTCACATGCAAAAGCACTACATGGCTGCAAGAAGACACAAATGGCTAGCTTTTGAAGATTTGGTGTGCTAGCACCATAGTTCTCCCACCATAGATCTACAAAAACACGTTTAAATAATATAAGTATTAAGAAATAAGAATAAAGTAAAAAATGTATATGTAAGAATCAAGTTTATAATTTCATTTTTTACTTGGTTGTTGTTTTCCTCTCCTTTCAATTGCTTGTTGTGAGGAAAAGAGTCTCCCCTTTGCACCTTTGTAGTCCTTGAATAGATAAAAGAAAAAGTAAATCAAATATAGAAAATTCATAGATAGTTAAGACTCAACATTGCAAATTCATAAATAAGATGTAACAAATCTCACCTCCAACTCATTAAGCCCCCTATCTCTCAGCTCACGATCAGGCACCATCCTATCAATGCATGTGACAAGACCTACCATGACCTCCTCATCCTCCTTAAATGTGTTCGACAAGTAGAACTTCAGATTCAAGAAGTAGGCAAAGGCATGTATCGGCTGGTGGAGTTGGTTTGTCCATCTCTGATCAATGATGTGCCAAATGATTTCATATTTCTGTTTGTAGCCGCCATAGTAACATGATATGGCCTCTTTAGCCCTATCCATGGCCTCATATTTGAAGCCCATTGGCATGCCCTCTCCATCCACCATACGAAGAACCCTCACCAAAGGTTCTGTCACCTAAAAAAATGAAAACAAATGTTAAATTATAACAAAATTAACCCCTAAAAAAAAAATGGCAAATAGATTATCATGTATAATTTTTTTTTTTGTGTTTGTTACTTACCCTGATCAACTCCTCTCCATTTTTGATGAATGTCTCATCAAAAACTATACTTACAATCCTCTCCCCTTCAAGTCTAGTGGAAAATGGGGACTCCCTCCAAGCATCAGACACAAACATTTGCTTGAGATCACCAATGGCACCAAGAATGCTTTGCAATGTGAGGAAGTGGCTAGCAAATCGTGTCACTCTAGGTTGCACAAGTTCCTTGCCATTTGTGAATTTCCTCATCAAAGAAAGTACCCAAGTATGGTTGTAGATAAATTTTGTAACACTTTTTGCATCTTCAACCACACTTTTGACCCATCCAATCTTCCCAATGTCTTCTAGCAACAAGTCCAAGCAATGTGCAGCATAGGGAGACCATGCAATTGTGGGATACCTCTCCATAAGTAGTCTACCTGCAGCTATATATGTAGATGCGTTGTCTGTGATAATTTGAACATCATTATCAATGCCAACCTCCTGGATCACCCCATCTAATAAATTGCATAAAGTCTCAACATTTTTGACTTCATTGGAGGTATCTATTTACTTTAGGAACACTAATCCACCATTAGAGGCCACTAGAAAGTTTAGGAGAGCCCTATTTCGTTCATCTGTCCACTCATCAGATAAAATGTTGCAACATTTTCTTTGCCAAAATTTCTTTTGCTCATCAACCACAAGCCATGTATTCTTTACGACTTCCTCTAGCAATGACCCACTCAAATCTTTAGCTGTTGAGGTCTTAAACCCCTTTCCTGCAACTGTAGGGCATTCACCAAACCTTCACAATATGGGCTGCTCGCCACATTGAAAGGTAAATTATTGTAGTACCAAAAGTTTGTTGTTGCCATCCTAGCTTCATGATGCTTTTCCTTATTCCAACTGGTACCTTCAAGTGAAGGTTGTGCTCTTGGAACATTACGTGGAATAAAGTAATTTGGTCTTGATGAAGGACCCTGGCCAGCACTAGCAGTAGAAAAAGAATGCTCAATACTCTCACCAAAAGATGAATGTGGATGGTGGATGCTTGGACTTGGAGTACCATGGGGCATAGATGGCGAAGAAGGGGATCCACTCATTGCTGCTGCTAGTGCATCCTTTGTTTTTTGTCTTTCATCTTTTTTCATCTCATAATTAGCAAGAAGGGCGTTTATCTCTCTAATAATTTCAAGAGTCGACTTAGGGCATCCCTCCACATTTTGCCCAGGTATTCTTGCAAGGTGGTATTTTAATTTGTTTATTCCTCCTGTCATCCATTTGTTGCATTCGGTACATGTCACTTCACCCTTTTTATTTCTTGGTATCCCATACTTCCATGCAGGGTCTTTTTTCGTTCTCCTTGGATTTGAAGATGACATTGTTGTTTGAAGTTCAACATGAAAAAAAAAAATCAGCAAGTGTTTGGTAAAAATCAACAAATAAATGAGATTTAAACATTTGCAAAAAAATAGAATGCAAAACCAAGCTACAAATAGTAGGAATTAGGGTATTAAGGGAAATAGAAAAGAATTTGGCAACATTTCCCCTTATTTTTCTTGATTTTTTTGATTTTGAATTCAAGAAAACAAAAAAAAAGAATGACTAAATCACTTACTTGGCTCTATTGTGATCTCCTTAGCTCGTCTTCTTGGCTTCTTTCAACCTCACTTCAACTTGCAGACCTATATTTGGCAAAGTAGCAAAAAAAAATGAATGAGAAAAGTTAAAAAAATTGGGTTTTTTGTCTATTTCAACGCCCAACCGCGCAAGAGAGTCCTGGGTTGGGACTCGCGAGTCCAACCTCAGGACTCGTGCGAGTCTTGAGGTCGGACTCATGAGTCTCGACCCAGGATTTTCCTGGACTTGACTCATAGATTAGGCGGCGAGTCGACTCGTTTCTCCCATGGACTCCAGAGTCTGTCGAGTCCATTGTGCGAGTCCTGAGGTTGGACTGGCGAGTCCCGACCTAGGATTTTCCTAGACTTGACTCTCGAGTCCGTGGCGAGTCGACTCGTTTCTCCCATGGACTCCCAAGTCTGTCGAGTCCATTGTGAGTCTGGTAGAGTCCTCCAACTATGATTCACCTATTGCCTCATCATTATATTGGCATGGTCAAATTTGGATTTCGATGTGTTTCAGGACTTTCTACAACTTGGGTGAGTTATTAAGTTATTTAATTAATATTTCACTTGTTACACCCCGATTGTATAGCTACTATGTAATAGTACTACTGCATAGGGTTATACAATTGTGAAAAGGATTCTGAGAGTGAATAAAGTATGCTGTTCCTTGTTTCAATATGTGTGTTCTTCCATTGAATGATTGTATCATTTAATGTTACTTCTATTTGATGTTATCCTTGATGAATGTTGCATGCAAAGTTATTGAGTAATGGGTATTTTGACTCTTGAGATGTTTATATATATATACTGCTTATGTTGTGAACATATGACTTCCGAAAGCATGTGTCATTGGATGCAGGTATGTGAACCATTCCTCTAGGCGGAGGGGAAGTATCACTCAGGAGAGGAGCTTGGTCGAGTAATCGGTGAAGTGAACTATCTGAGCATACACACACGTCACTATAGATTGAGTGAACTGAGTCAGTTATGTTGGTTCCAGATAAGTCATCCGTACCTTGTACATTGGCATTAGGAGTCTTGTTTACTTCTTTACGCTTTTGTGAGTGATGTTTATCTGTATATCTGTCTTGTTGCATTACGATCATTATGATGGTAACGTGAATGAATGTAAGTGAATAGGGAGTGGGCATATATACATATATATAGTATATACATATATATAGTATATACACATATCCATATGTATATACATATCGATATAGGCGTATGATTGGCAAATGGATATGCTCATACGGATGTATCGATATGGTATGCCTACACATTCGTGTATATTGAGGTATATACAGGTATATACATGTGTATATGCACACAACCTATTATTTGTGGATATTAATAATATTATATTATTATTGCCTGGCAATTTACATATATATACATATACATATCGGATATGCTGACTGGCTTACGATATGTTTACAAAGTGATATATATATATATTATATGTTATGTACATATATATATTACGGTATATATATATATATGTAAATATATATTATATGTTATGTACATATATATTACGGTAAAATAATATATAAATTACATGGAGCAATTAAATATATATATATATATATATATATTTAATATTAAATTTCATAATGGAAATCAAAGCATTTTCACATTGAATTAATATTAAACTCTAACTATAGGAATCGGGTGAAATATCACTCACCCGATTATTGAACACCAACTTTGGAAATCGGGTTTAATATACCAGCCGATTATTATCACCAAATATGAATATAAGAATGAATCGAAATATTGTTTTGACCATAGGAAATAAAATACATCAATCTCCAATATAGTGAAAGTGGACATATTTCACAAACTATAATGTGAACTTTGGCAATCAAATAAAACACAGCGCTTGGGAAAAACACGCGCATATGCGCGGGACTGTGACCAAGTCGCAGGAAAACATGAAATGCAGCCTGAAAGTTGTTGATTGAGCCATGATTGTAGGCTATGTGGATTGCAAATAACATTGGACTTTTTCACTATGAATCTTTACCTGCTATATCTGAAAGACGCCTGCAGGTGTCGATTCTTCATATTTAAACATGTGTAAGTATGAAATGGTCTTCAACCTGCTGTCAAAATAATGGAGGTCGACTCACCTCTTGGAAGCTGAGTATGAAGTTAGAAACCTGCCACTTAGCAAGTTGAACAATTCAAATTACAGTTTTGGCAGTTTACATGCCTTTGGAAGTGGGATTCGATGGGGTTGAGGCTCTATAAATAGCTGCCTAGTTCATCATTCTTTACGTACTGACTTACTTGTTTCTGGAGAATTTATCTTTGAGAACTCATTTTCTGTAGAGCATCATTCTATTTTTCTGAGAGATACATATTACTGAGAGTTGAGTTTAGTTGAAATTACCAGTCTTCAATATGGAATCACCTAAATTTATACTTTTGTTCAGCTATAACCAATAACAGTCTGAATATTCATATCTGAGTACTTGTTTCTGAGTGAGAAGGATAGCAATTTGTGAATTAATTTTGAGTGAGAAAGGCAGAAACTTGTGAGGGAATTGACAATTGATTGATAGAGCTGGAAGTGCTGTGAGAGTAGGCTGAGACATCATCATTTGAAGGAAAGCTAAATACCAGGCATGGGATATTCTTCTACTATCAGTTTCAATTGTAAATCTTTAAATATTCTGGAATTTATGTTTACTGTTTGTGCATAGTTAGAGAATTGCCTTATGAACTGTATTTTTGTTGTGTATAGAAAGTGAGTTATTCTATGAACTGCATTTTTGTTGTATCTAGGAAGTAAATTGTTTAAAGGATAAAGATGCATACTTGTTGTGTTTTGCATTAATTGTATGATCTCCATATAAGGAGAATATGTTTGTAATAGTTATTTGTAGAAACCCTTGTTCTCACTTTCTCTGAAACTGCTTGTTTTGATTTGTTTTCAGACGTTTTTTATTTTTTTGATGTTTTTGTGCATAAAGGTAAAATGCGATTTTGAAAGGGAAATGCTAATAAATTTCAATAAAATACCACAAGTCTACAAATGCTGGAAACTGATTGATTTATTGATGCCAGTACATTTATTGATCTATATACTGATTACAAACGAGATCTGATAACATGCAATTAAAAAAAGCAACAATATTTAAAAACCTGGTTTTGCTGATTGTAGCCACTAGAATGATGAAGAAAATGGCACGGCTCCCAATAAAGTTACTTTCTCCCCCTGACAGATGATGGCAAATGAACCCTGGAGTATCTGCGCCCCATTTGGTGAAGTTACAGAGCAGAAAGAGAAGGCGTTTTTCCTTGAAGAAGTACGGCCTTTTAATGATGGTACGGCCCTGCTGTAAGAAGGTACGGCTATGACAACAGCAATAAATAAAAGTACGGACCTTGGAAGATGTGTCTCTAGCTTGCAAAGTGGACGCCTAGCATAAAGAACTCTTCTCAAATGAACTCCGGATCAAAACCCTGGATGATGCAACAACTGTGAAGCTCTGTGACAACCTCTGAATGAAGCTATCTCTCTGACTGGCAATAAATCAGCTAATATTTCACAGCCTCTAAACTGCACACACCGAAGATTGCACGTTTTCCAATGCAAGTTGAAAACTGGAACCCTTGGCTCTGTTCTCAGAAGAAAGTCTCAGTAAAAATTCGATTTCAATCATAATGAGCTCAAATCCCAATAAAAACCCTTATATCTCCTCAAAAGTTCGACTTTTCTCAATTAGGCATCATTTAAATAAATTTGAACTTTTCTTTTTAATTTTTCAATAGTTTCAAACTCACTTTTAATTGTAAATTATAATTAAAAGTGGCCCCCTTCAATGATGGTCGACCCCTTGAGACAAATCACTTAAGTTATAATATTAATTAATATTATAACTTTATAATATAAGCTTCAATAATTAATATTTAATTTAACAATTAAAATATTAATATCTCCCTCAAAATATGTCCAATTCACGAACCATCTGAAGCTGGTGAATAAGTGAGTGATTCTGCACATGACCAAACCAAACTGCTAAAAATAGCAGTGGTGCTCCGCTGAATGCCAAATACTGCTAAAAATAGCAAGTCAGGCAAAAGACGTCCGAAAGAGCCTGAACGAAAGCCAACTGGTAAAACTCTGACAACCGAAGCCAAGCCAAGCTCCATCAAGACCCTCTATCCATCCTATCAGCCTACGAGGGTCGCATAATAGGCTAATCATAAGCTCTGAGAGATGTCAACTGGAAGGGGACATGACATTATTATATACTAGGACTGAAATGAAGGCATGAGTCAAGTAAGATCTATCAGCTTAAGTTATTAGGTTAACTTAGATAAGCTTGAGTTACTCCTAGGATAAAGATTTCCTGAATAGGAGGGATTGTGTGAGTTACTTGTTGGCTGATTCATTTTTAGCAGTTAGTATGTTGTAGGTTAGTCTGGGATGATATATTATCCAGTGAAGGACCACACCTATGCGTAGTGTAAGATAGCCTTAAGTCAAATCGGCCCTAAGTAGTGTTTATGATAGATGACCTTCTGTCATGTCCCCTTCTCGTTGACATCTCTCAGAGCACAGGATTAGCCTATCATGCGACCCTCGTAGGCTGATAGACTGGATAGAGGGTCATGTTGGAGCTTGGCTCAGCTTCAGTTGGCAGAGTTTGATCAGTTGGCTTTCGTTTGGGCTCGTTCGGACACTTCTTGCATAAGTTGCTATTTTTAGTAGTTATTGGCAGTTAGCGTGGGACCCCTGCTATTTTTAGCAGTATGGATGGATTATGTTCAGAATCACTTCATTGATCGTCAGCTTCAGACGGCTCGTACATCGGATGAGTAATGAGAGAGATATTAATATTTAATTGAATTAATTAAATATTAATTGTTTGGAGATTATAATATAAAGTTATAATATTTTATTATAACTTAAGTGATTTTGATAAAGGGGTCGCCCATCATGAAAGGGGGCCAGATTGGCGATTATATTTTATTGTAAAAATTTGGCTGAAGACTATTGAAGAATTAAAAAGTAAAAGTTCGAACTATTTTAATATTCCCTATTTTTGTGGAATTCGCACTTTTCAAGTGTATAAGCCATTTGCATTGGAAATCGAGCCATTATGCATATTGAGTTATTGAAAATTGATCAACTTTGGTCTGAGCACAAAAACTTAGGGTTTCAGTCTCGAACGCATTGGGGAACGAGCCATCTCCAGTGAGAGCAGTTCAGAGGGTGTGAGATATCACCTGATCTATTGCCAGCAAAGGGGTTTCTTCATTCAGAGGAGATCATAGAACTTTACAGGTTATTTATTTACAGAGTTTTGATTGAGGGTTTTCTCCTGAAGGCACATTTACATCAAGGCGCACCATCTTTTAGAGTCTGGACAGTGATATCAAAGGAGCCGTACATTTTACATCTATTGTTGCTGCTGCAGCCGTACCAGCTGTACCTGGCCGTACCTCTTCATAGGTCGTACTCTTGTTCTTGAGAAAGGCGCTTCCTTGTTTGGCACCTAGTCTTCACCAGTAGTGGCGCCTATGCTCCTGGTATCTTCTTGCATCGCCAGAGAGTGGGAGAAGCTGGAATATAAGATAGCCGTACCATATCAAGCATAAAATCAGACTGCTGCAATCAGGTTTTTCTATTGAAAGATCATTGCCTTTTTATTTGCATGTATGTGGATCTTATTTGTATTAGTTCCAGAAGTTGAATAAATGATCTGGTATAAGGAATATCGATAGAATCTATCACTTTCAGAGAAATATTATTTTATTTGAATTTATTTCCAATTTCTAGCAAAATCGCATTCTTTCATTATTCATGCAAGAAAACCAAAAAACATCAGAAAACGCAAAAACAAACAAAAATCATTCAGATTCATAAAACGGGGAAACAGAGGGTTTCTACAGTGGTATCAGAGCTAAATCCTGCCATCCTAAGGGTTTAGCAGTCTTATGCAGCCAGAGCAGATTGGCTCTCACAGGTATTACACACGCAGACATGCTCTGATTGACAGGCAACAGAGTTTGAGCAGGCAGCCAGAAAACATGGCTGACAGGAATGACAGGGCTGACAGAACAGATATACCTAGGACAGAGATCCCACCTAATAACAGAGATCAGGACGATGCAGAGGTTTTGCATGCACTCAGAGATCTTCGTGTAGGTCAACGGCGGTCCGATGATGTATTACAGCAGTTGGCAGTAGCACTTCAGAGATTGGGTACTCCTAGGAGACCATCACCACATCGTGACGATGAGAGGAGTGAAGCAGGGTCTCGCAGGGCACCTAGGACAGCCTCACGGACAGCAGACAGGCCTACCATGAAATATGCTAACCAATTTTTTTCGATGAATTAACACACATAACCAGCACTTAATCAACTCGGTTAGCGTTAGCTCCAAATAGAAATCTGAACTTGAAATGAAAACTACTCAACGTCAAGAATGTGCACTCAATATCCCACTGAGGGCGAGGTGCTAACATATGACGGAGTGTTGAATTTGAAAACTAGAAACTGATAGGCGGATAACCAGCCATGAAAAGCATTTCCTCACTACCACCAAACAGTGGGGGGAAAATATTACAATTAAAACAATTCATCCGCTGCGGCGGGCATCCACAGAGTGGTGGGAATACTCCACTTATTCAATGGGTGAGTTTACAACAATTATTAGGCAGCAAGCCAGCCTTTAAATCCACTCTTCCACTTATTAACGTGGGGGGAATACTGTCCACACAACCACTTATAACGTGGGGGGAAATTACAAACAAGATATAAGTTTATTCTAAAACTCAACCACTCAATTGTGGGAGTGTAAAACAGATATAAAATTGCAGCAAGTAAAGGAAGAGCTGTTAGTACTACTAACTAGCTTTACAAAGAATAAGAACAGCTGCAAATAGAATAGATAATCTTCCAAGAACATTAAACAGTTAGAGTATCACTTCCTCTAACATTTACAATGATATAAGATGAAGAATTGAAGCTCAAACCAGCATTATATCAAAAACTAACAAGTCTGATATAAAAATCTGCAATCTGGAAATGTCTATCAGCAAACAGCAAACTCATAAAAATGATCACAACTCCTTCAATATACCTCTGAATTGAATGAAACGAAATGCAAAGTCTCTTTGGAGGATAGGCGCCCAAACTCAAACCACAAAACTGCATCAAAACTCATGATATTATTTTGCACGAATCCCAAAGCACTCTCAAGATGGTACGGCCCTCAAGAGGGGCGATTTCTCTTGCTAAAAATCAAATACTTGGAATTAAATTCTGAAATTCTCCAAATATGATCGCCATTAGCATAGAATTGCAAAGATCAAATACCCATAACCAAAATAAATTCACATCAAAAGCTGTAAATGAAAAACACCTTCAGCTGTGTATACATCAGCAACATTAAAACTGAAATTCTCACCAAAATTCACCAACTTTGAAGCACAATCTGCTAGTCTGATTGAGAAGCAGCAATAAGACCAACTAGGTGTTGTCTTTCAAACACGAAATTGGATTGGAACTAGGAGGTAAGCATCCCTCGAAGTATTAAACAAGTTGTCATTTTGACAGCATAACATTAGCATAAACATTGGATAATCAGCTCTTCAAACAGCAGCAATATATAAGCTTTTGTTGGCAAATGAAGCAACAAGAACTCTTCAAATTCCAAGAAGTTGAATCACTTCAACTTCCAAAAAGGACGCCACCTTTTTGCCTTTTACTTTTTGAAATAATAAAATATCATTCAACTTCCCTTTAGGCATCCATTTCATATTGCAACAATAAAGCATTTATTAAATAATTAAATGCTCACTTGACCCCTTTATGTCCCCTTCTTTAAAACAACTTGAAGTCATCAAGCCTAGGCATGGGGTACAACTTCAAGACATGAAAATTGACTAAGTTTTGAAACTTCCAAGGAGAAAACCAAACCCAAAGCCAAACTGAGCCCAGATGGATAACAAGATGACTTGAGTTGAACTGGCGATGATGCCTTGCCAAAATTAGACTTACTAAAATAGCTTGCCAAAAATAGTAAGTTTACCTCAAACCATGAAGTGCGGTCAAGCAAGACTTAATGAAAGTGACAAGCCCAACACCAAAATTAGTATTTACTAAAAATAGTAAATACCTAGAAATGCCACAAACCTCCAAGCAAGGAAACCCTAATTTCATTTTTGATCAACTCTCTGGTTTCGAGAAATAGGCTATCATCCAAAGAAGATATGGCCAAAATGGGGACATTACAGTCCGCCCTTCCCAAAATTGCTTGTCCTCAAGCAATGCCACAACACTCCAAACTGATCCCACCAAACATATAGGATCCCGGGGTCCCATGTCCATCTCTGAAAAACCCCACCATGCTTATGCTGCTCTACTCTGATCATACAAATGAAATCATTGCACCAAAACTGCACTAACCATCCTTGCAACCTCAAAGTGATAACATGCCTGAAATTCAAGTCGAACAACATAGAAGGAATTGAATCAAAATCTAGCAGCGTCTCATGCTCAATAAACTCTGAGGAATTAACATCTGCAATGTCAATGTCAATCACCATTCTGAGTACAAAGAAGAATAATCTAAACAACTCAAAAATATTCTCATCAACATCACTCCTCAAAGCATCAAACCAAATCACAACAACAAATGTGATTCCATCATAGCTATTTGCAAAGGAAAAAACAGCTCTTTGCCAAGTCATAGCAACTGCATCCTCAAAGCTCCTTAAGGATGTATAATGCCTCCTCTGAGTAATTCTGACATATTCAAGAAAAACTCTGAAAACTTCCACCAATCTCTCCCCCAAAGTCTCAAAAAGTTGAACCAAATCAAGCAAAGGTTCGCTGCCCCAAATACTAGTGCAAGAGATTGTACAAAGAAAGCCACTAGAACATAACTTGAACACCATCCAATACTGATCTGAATCACTATGAAACATTATTACCCACTTTTGAAGCCAAAAATCATCACTAAAAAGAGGTTGTGAAGAGGAAAAATGAATGTACCAGCTGCCTATGAAAACTGAAATGAACCACTCAAAGTCTGATTTTAGGAAAATCAGCATGCAAGGGGTTGTAGGATTGCTGCAAAACTGGAAATTAGCATCTATAATATCACAACAACTCATGCCCAAGGCTGGACACATCCTCTCAAGGAACTCCAACCCAAAATAAAAACATCCTTTGTTCGATATATCTTCCCAATCCATCGGTCGATGTGCAAAAAGAACCATCGAATGGTTAATAAGGATGGGGACAGCATCAAAGAATCTGAAAATTGAACCCGTATCTCTCCAATGATTCCTCTTTCCACTTGTAACAATCTCCATCAAGCCATGTTGAGGATCCCAAGCATGGATACCCAACTGGAAATGTTCCCCAATGCACCAAAAAGAGAACACCACAGTTCTCCAAGTGTTAATCAAAGCAATTTGCAAACTCAAGAAGTTAGTGTCTTCTTTGATAAACCCATGTAGCCCATCCATGAAAACATCAACATCAATGGAGCACAGAACAAATGTTGTCCATAATTCCCATTTCCCCAAAGGACTAGGGTGAGCCAAAACATCACTCAACCCAAGAGATAGATTGTTAAGAAGGTGAATTGCCTGTTTAGGTTCAACTTTCTCCCAAACTTCATGAGTAATAAGTTTGGAATCTTCACTCTTTGTTGCTGCAATGGAGTGACCAGCAACTACCAAGACTTGTTTTATTGACACCTTTAAGCCAATGTTGAAGAAATCTCCTTGAGTCCACACTTTCCATGTGAATACTTCATCCTTGATCCCACTTCTGCTTTCATTATCAAAATGCCCTTGATGATTACTACTCACAAAACATGGCACACTTTCATAGAAAATATCTATCACCTTATGATTATCCAAATCATGTGAAGATAATGGACTGTTGTTCTCAAAAATATTATCTTCATCCCTTTCGTTGGTGTCTTCATAGAATTCAAACTCATCTTTTTCAACTTGTGGATGCTCACCATTAGTTGCCGACCCACAAAGTGTAGCATGCTGAATACTACATTCATTATCCGTTAAAACATCTATCGCATAGCTGCAAACCATTCCTTCTTGTGGCAAAGTCTCTTCCCAACTCAAGAGTTCACACTCTTGATGTACTTTCCAATCACCATCAACATATGGGATCATCTTGGCATTACGCAATGTTTCATCATTATGGAGTTCATTTATTCCTTCAACTATTTGTTTGATCTCCATAATCCTTGTATTAACTTCTTGTTCCTTAAGGGTAGCTGCAATAGATGAATGATTTTCTGCTTTGTATAAAGAATGATGAGCTAAGGTAAAATCAAGGCAAAGCCTATCCATCTCTTCCTCCTTCTCTTGGTAGGCATCATAGGTCTCCTCTGCAAACTTAATAGCATTATCCCTATCTGAGAGCAAATGCAAATAATCTGACTTTATGGATTCCAATGCCTCTTTGATAGATTGCATCTTGGAAAGAGAGTCTCCATCTTTAACTCCATTTAGTTTCTCTTCAAATTGAAACTTCCAGCAAAGTTCCGCAATGAAGTGATATGTGTTATCAAATTTTGATAACACTTTAACAATCTTCTCTTCTGAAACCAATAAATTATCCTTCAAAACTTGCAGCTCTTTAGGCCCTTGATCCCAATCAGCAAAGAAGCTATGCTCATCAAACATCAATTTTTCTGATTTGTTTTCCTTGACATGATTTTCAAAATCAGCCTCCTTTCTAATCTTATCACTGCATATCTCCTGAATCGAAGGCTTGTCAACAACTTCTTCAAACAAATTAGTACCTCTATCTTGACCTTTCAAGTTCTCATACTCTTCTTGTGCGTAATTTTGAAAGGCATCCAAATCATTTGCTGATTTTAAAACATTCTTCTCTTCAACATAAGAAATCACTTTCTCATTAGCCATTGCTGCAACTTCTCCTCCAAAGATCACTTCATTACTTGCATTGCAAACTGATTTTTGAACTTCATCAGGATCAAAGGGGCATTTATCCCACTCCGGTTCTTTATCATACCTTGGTGACATCGCGCCCGGATCCCAAATGTGAAAGGTTTGATTGCAATGATCAATAGGAAAGAGATCATCATGCTCCTCTTGAACTATTGACTCTTTGAATGAGTCACTCCTCAACCCACTTGAACTGAAATCTTCATCTATAACTTTCTCCACAGATGTAGTTTGATAATCAAACCCACTACCACTCAAGTCACTAGCATTATATCGGATTAAAGAATCATCAAAGCTGGTTGCTTTGAATATTTTGTCATTCTTTTCTTCAATGAAATTATCTTGAGTAGATGTGTTGCTGATTTTATCATTAGTGCCCACATACATACCAAAAAAGTCTTCTTGGACACTTGTCAATAATTCTTCATATGGAATTGGCTCAGCATAAAGTAGAGAATTATCCTTCACTAAATCTTCAACAAGAGGAGATAAAAACACATCGGAATCACCATCAACAACCTCACTTTTGTAATGGTCATAGGCTGGTTCAAAGACACCATTAGTATTTGCTTCATCTTGCTCTTCTTCAACGTACTTATCCCACACAACTGTTCCACTAGCATCTTTTGAGAAGCCATTTGTCTCGAGATCTTCATTGCTTGAATCCTTATTAGGACTCCAGACTGCTGTAATGATCTTCTTACCATAATAATCTTCATTATTTCCCATCCCATGCAAGTCTAGGGATGTATTTTGGGACTCTAACTTAATCTCCTCATTTGCCAAGGTATCTTCATCAAGCCCACTTTCATTTTGAACCAAAATGTGCACCTTGCTTGTGTCTTCTTCAACACTAATTGACTGATTTTTCTCTTCAATTTGCTTACTTGTGGGCTGCAAACCACAAACAGATCCTTTTGCTTCTTCCTTCCTTGATTCTTCAACCATGGCAATTTCTACTTCCTCTTTAATCATTTTTTTGATGTAGTTGACCATAGCCAACTTTCCAGGGTCATGAATCACCGCACAATTCAAAAACGTGTCAAATGAAACATCGTTCTTAAACTCATCTGTCATGCTCTGATATTGTTTACGGAGTATGGCAGCCTCATGTTCGCATTGCCTCTTGAACTGACATTCTTCCGAAGCCACAATCAAATCTGACTTCTCACGATTCCTGGACCTTAGAAAATGCAACATCTTAAGAACTTCTGAAAGCTAAACTGAACTTAGGTGAAGAATTTGATTTCTCTATCACTCATCTGTCAATTGACTCTGTCTTATTCACAGGATGGCAAGATCTTGGCTCTGATACCACTGAAATATGCTAACCAATTTTTTTCGATGAATTAACACACATAACCAGCACTTAATCAACTCGGTTAGCGTTAGCTCCAAATAGAAATCTGAACTTGAAATGAAAACTACTCAACGTCAAGAATGTGCACTCAAGATCCCACTGAGGGCGAGGTGCTAACATATGACGGAGTGTTGAATTTGAAAACTAGAAACTGATAGGCGGATAACCAGCCATGAAAAGCATTTCCTCACTACCACCAAACAGTGGGGGGAAAAGATTACAATTAAAACAATTCATCCGCTGCGGCGGGCATCCACAGAGTGGTGGGAATACTCCACTTATTCAGTGGGTGAGTTTACAACAATTATTAGGCAGCAAGCCAGCCTTTAAATCCACTCTTCCACTTATTAACGTGGGGGGAATACTGTCCACACAACCACTTATAACGTGGGGGGAAATTACAAACAAGATATAAGTTTATTCTAAAACTCAACCACTCAATTGTGGGAGTGTAAAACAGATATAAAATTGCAGCAAGTAAAGGAAGAGCTGTTAGTACTACTAACTAGCTTTACAAAGAATAAGAACAGCTGCAAATAGAATAGATAATCTTCCAAGAACATTAAACAGTTAGAGTATCACTTCCTCTAACATTTACAATGATATAAGATGAAGAATTGAAGCTCAAACCAGCATTATATCAAAAACTAACAAGTCTGATATAAAAATCTGCAATCTGGAAATGTCTATCAGCAAACAGCAAACTCATAAAAATGATCACAACTCCTTCAATATACCTCTGAATTGAATGAAACGAAATGCAAAGTCTCTTTGGAGGATAGGCACCCAAACTCAAACCACAAAACTGCATCAAAACTCATGATATTATTTTGCACGAATCCCAAAGCACTCTCAAGATGGTACGGCCCTCAAGAGGGGCGATTTCTCTTGCTAAAAATCAAATACTTGGAATTAAATTCTGAAATTCTCCAAATATGATCGCCATTAGCATAGAATTGCAAGGATCAAATACCCATAACCAAAATAAATTCACATCAAAAGCTGTAAATGAAAAACACCTTCAGCTGTGTATACATCAGCAACATTAAAACTGAAATTCTCACCAAAATTCACCAACTTTGAAGCACAATCTGCTAGTCTGATTGAGAAGCAGCAATAAGACCAACTAGGTGTTGTCTTTCAAACACGAAATTGGATTGGAACTAGGAGGTAAGCATCCCTCGAAGTATTAAACAAGTTGTCATTTTGACAGCATAACATTAGCATAAACATTGGATAATCAGCTCTTCAAACAGCAGCAATATATAAGCTTTTGTTGGCAAATGAAGCAACAAGAACTCTTCAAATTCCAAGAAGTTGAATCACTTCAACTTCCAAAGGGCAGCCACCTTTTTGCCTTTTTACTTTTGAAATAATAAAATATCATTCAACTGCATACATCCATTTCATATTGCAACAATAGGCATTTTATTAAATAATTAAAGTATGTACATTGCTTATGTCCCCTTCTTTAAAACAACTTGGAAGAGTCATCAGAAAGCCTAGGCATGAATTTACAACTTCAAGACATGAAAATCTGACTAAAGTTTAGGCTTCAGTCCAAGGAGAAAACCAAACCCAAAGCCAAACTAAGACTGATGGATAACAAGATGACTTGAGTTGAACTGCTGATGATGCCACTGCCAAAATTAGACTTACTAAAAATAGCCACTGCCAAAATAGTAAGTTTACCTCAAAACCAACGAGCGGTAATTTTGGAAGCAAGACTTAATGGTACGACAAATGAACCCTTGCCAAAATTAGTATTTTACTAAAATAGTAAATGCCTAGAATACCACAAACCTCAAGAAGCAAGAGCCCCTGGTTTCGCTTTTGATCAACCCTACAGTTCGAGGAAATAGGCTATCAGTCAAAGAAGAGCGTATGGCCAAAATGGGGACATTACATACCAGGCCTACATTTGTGAGACAGGAGGCCGAGGAGGCTATTGCAGATGAGGAGCATGAGGAGTTGTTCGCTGATACGCTTATGGCAGCGAACGAGGAGTGGGAGTTGGTACCACCAGAGGTCAGAGAGCAGATTACTTTTGACCGTTTTATTACTCAGAGGCGAGAGCACCATAGAGGTCGACAGGATTGGAGACCTAGGTTCCAGAACAATGACCTAAAACATGCAACCAACAGGCTTAATCTAGTGATGTTCGATGGTAGTGGTAAAGTGACAGCTCAGGCTTGGATTAGTAAGCTGGACACTTTTCTTACATTGCGTCTGATGGCAGAGAGGGATGCAATCAGGTATGCGACACTACATCTGGAGGGAGTAGCTTATGATTGGTGGCACCACGGTATGGTTACCTTACAGCATGACAGGATCACGTCATACCAGGAGTTTGTGGACAGGTTGGTTGAGCGTTTTGACAGGAAGGATCCAGAATCCTACTTCAGAGACTTAGCTCAGTTGAGACAGAGTGGCAGCTTGGAGTCTTATATTGGTGACTTTCAGAAGTTATCAGTTATGGTTCCGAACATCTCCGAGAGGCGATTGGTAGTGCTTTTCATGGAGGGATTGACAGAGCCACTGAGAGGTTGGATCAAAGCCTTTGATCCGCCTTCATTACAGGAAGCGATGAAGAAGGCACGGAGTATGGAGTTGGCAGCACCTTCTAGTAGATTCAACTCCAGAGGTTCTTCATCTTTCAGGGACAATAAGGGTTTTAACAGAAACAGAGAGAAATCTGATTTTAACAAAGACAAATCAGATTTTAAAAACGATTCAAAAGGTAAATCAGCAGCTCCACCTTTGGATCGTGAGGCCCTTAATGATCTACGCAGGAAGAAGCTTTGCTTCTACTGCAAAGGTCCCTATGACGCCAATCACGATTGTCCTCTAAGACCTAAGGGCAAGGCAAATCGAGTGATGTGGGTGTACTATGAGGATTCGGAATCAGAAAATTCCGAACAGCAGGAGAGTTTTGAAGATTCAAAGGCAGAGGCTTCAGAGCCTAGGGCAGAGATAGAGTCAGAACTTCAGATACAGGAGGCACGCTTATTTAGCATTCAGCAGGAGGGCTCATTCAGGATTCATGGTGTGTTAGCAGGACAGAGGGTCATTACCCTACTTGATACAGGAGCTACACATAATTTCATAGATGCTAGATTCGTTGAGAAACGCGGACTCATCACTGAGGAGTTCGAGGGCATTAGAGTCAAGGTGGCCGACGGATACACTTTGAGGTGTGAACGAATGATAAAGGATCTCCCTTTACGCCTGAACAATTATGGGTTCAAGGCTGATTACTACGTAGTTAACATGGGAGACATTGATTTGATCTTGGGAATGAAGTGGCTTCATTCATTGGAGGAAGTCACCCTTCGTCTCAAAGACATGGAGATCCGTTTTGATGTTGACGGGAAGACACACATACTAAAAGCAATACGGGACAGCAACATCAAAACAATTTCTTTTCGTCGGATGGAGAGGCTCATGCGTCACGACATGGTAGAGTGGGTTGCCGAGTGCACTTTAGCACCTATACAGGAGGGACAGCAAAAGACAGAATATCATCCGGACATTCAGCTGTTGAGAGTCAAGCATGGCAAGGTGTTTAGTGATATTCCACCAGGGAGACCTCCAAACAGGGGCATAGAGCATATTATTGAGCTTGAGGAGGGCGCTAAGCCCGTTATGATTACACCATATAGACATCCTAAACGGCTGAAGGATGAGATCGAGAAAACGATCAAGGAGTTACTTGCTATGGGTCACATTCGGCCTAGCAAGTCACCATTCGCTTTTTCGGTTGTCTTGGTTAAGAAGGATGGAACATTACGCATGTGTATCGACTATAGAGTCCTGAACAAGAGGACGATCAAAAACAGGTATCCAATACCACGTATTGATGAGCTTATTGATGAGCTCCATGGAGCATGTTACTTCACCAAAATTGATTTACGGTCGGGGTATCATCAGATCAGGGTCTGTGAGCACGATATAGAGAAGACTTCCTTCCGATGTCATTGTGGGCACTTCGAGTTCGTAGTGATGCCATTTGGGCTCACTAACGCACCAGCTACATTTCAGTCCACAATGAACAGGGTTTTTCATTCACAGCTGAGGAGATTCGTGTTGGTCTTCTTCGATGATATCCTTATATACAGCAGGACATGGCAGGAGCATCTGGCTCACCTGGAGACCGTGTTGAGTATTTTGGAGAGGGAGTCCTTGTACGCCAAGGAATCCAAGTGTGACTTGGGGATGACCGAATTGCTATATCTAGGTCACATTATCAGTGCAGGAGGAGTGCGGATGGATCCTGAAAAGATCCGCGCCATTATTGACTGGCCTACACCGGCAAACCTGACATAGTTGAGAGGGTTTCTAGGGTTGTGTGGATTCTACTGTAGATTCGTGAATGGTTATTCACGACATGCAGCCCCTATGACAGATTTACTGAAGAAGGGTGCATTTATTTGGACTCCTGAGGCACAGGAGTGTTTTATGAGGTTTAAGGAGTTGATGACCACATGCCCTGTATTGGCACTACCAGACTTTACGAAGCCTTTCGAGCTTCAGTGCGATGCATCAGGTGAGGGCATTGGTGCGGTGCTTATGCAGGACAAGCACCCGATTGTGTATGAGAGCCGCAAGCTCAGAGGGCCAGAGAGACTATATAGCATATATGATAAGGAGATGCTTGCTATCATGCATGCCTTAGCAAAATTTAGAAAGTATCTTGTTGGCAGCAAATTTTGCATTAAAACTGACCATAACAGTTTGAGACACTTCTTGGGGCAGCGAGATCTTAATGATCGTCAGCAGAAGTGGGTCAGTAAGTTGCAGGCTTATGACTTTGATATCTCGTATATCAAAGGTACACAGAACGTAGTGGCTGATGCACTTTCACGTAGACCATATTTGAGCACTATGGTTCACATTTCGAAGGATTGGAGGCATATGATTGTGGCAGAGTATGCCAAGGACACTTGGGCCTCCAGTATTGTTGAGGGATCGACGATTGATACCAGGTATACACTTGTGAATGATTTGATCATTTACAAGAACAGGATATATTTGATCCCCGGTTCAGAGGTGAAGAACATCATCATGTGGGCCTTTCATGACGTGCCTACAGCAGGACATCCTGGGTACTTCAAGACCTACAGGCAGATTCGTGAGAGATTCACATGGAAAGGACTCAAGACAGATGTTCTTCAATACGTGCGTGAGTGCCCTGTTTGTCAGCAGAACAAGCAGGAGAACACGTACCCGGCAGGTTTATTGCAGCCACTTCCGATTCCTGATAGGAAGTGGGAATGCTTGTCGATAGGAAGTGGGAATGCTTGCTCATGGACTTTATTACCGCTTGCCTAAAAGCCCAAGTGGGCTAGATTGCATATACGTAGTTGTGGATCTGGCTTACTTAAGCATGCCCATCTCTTCCTCGGACCACTACAACCCACACGCCTACATAGGTATCGAGGTATTCTTCGCGGAGGTGTTCGTGACTACATGGATTGGCTCCTGTTATCAGGAGCAACAGGATAGCTCCGCTCTTGAGTCACTTCCGCGAGGTGTTCAGACTTTGTGGGACCGAGCTCACTCCGAGCACTAGTTACCACCCGCAGACTGATGGGCAGACGGAGATTGTGAATAAGTGGGTGGAAGGATACCTCCGAAATTATATTGCAGGGCAGCAGAAGGCATGGGTCAAGTGGATTCATTTGTGCGAGTATTGCTACAACACGACATTCCACATGACTATTCAGATGTCTCCTTTTATGGCGTTGTATGGGTATGAGGCGCCGAGTTTTCTAGATTTGCTGCTGAGCGACAGTAGAGTGCCGAGTGCTGGAGACTTGTTGCAGGAGAGTCAGGATACTATGAAGGCTCTCAAGGAAAATATCGCCAAGGCACAAAATCAGCAAAAGCAGTATGCGGATCAGAAGAGAACATAGAGGCATTTTGAGGTGGGTGACAAGGTTTACCTCATGCTGCAGCCCTACCGCCAGTCCACTCTTAGGAAGAGTGGATCAAAGAAGCTTAAGCCACATTATTACGGTCCTTTCAGGATCCTGAGGAGAGTTGGCGAGGTGGCTTATGAGCTTGAGCTTCCGGCAGAGAGTAGGATACACAAAGTTTTTCATGTATCACGCCTCAAGAAGGCGTTGGGACATCGTGTGGTACCGTCTGCAGTGTTACCTCCCTTAGATGATGAGGGAAAGTTGATCTTAGTACCTGAGTCCATCCCCGAGGCACGTGGAGAGACAGCTATGAGGAGGACTATCCGGGAATATCTAGTGAAGTGGAGAGATTTTCCCCTGGAGGATGCTACATGGGAGAGCCGGAGATATACCGCGAAGATCTCGGGAGTTGAGGATTGCTTGAGGGACAAGCAATTTCGAGGAGCGACCGCCATGTCCCCTTCGCTGACATCTCTCGTGAGCACGATTAGCCTTATCATGCTAACTGAGGGTCGATAGACCTGGATAGAGGGTCATGTTGGAGCTCATTCACTGGCGTAGTTTGATCATTGGCTTTCGTTCGCTCGTTCGGACACTTCTTGCATAAGTTGCTATTTTTAGCAGTTATTGGCAGTCAGCGTGGGACCCCTGCTATTTTTAGCAGTATGGATGGATTATGTTCAGAATCACTTCATTGATCGTCAGCTTCAGACAGCTCGTACATCGGATGAGTAATGAGAGAGATATTAATATTTAATTGAATTAATTAAATATTAATTGTTTGGAGATTATAATATAAAGTTATAATATTTTATTATAACTTAAGTGATTTTGATAATGGGGTTGCCCATCATGAAAGGGGGCCAGATTGGCGATTATATTTTATTGTAAAAATTTGGCTGAAGACTATTGAAGAATTAAAAAGTAAAAGTTCGAACTATTTTAATATTCCCTATTTTTGTGGAATTCGCACTTTTCAAGTGTATAAGCCATTTGCATTGTGTAGAAACCCTAGTTTCCTCTGTTTCTCAAATCTGACAGTTTTGTTTGTCTTTTTTGACGTTTTTGATTTTTTTGTGGTTTTTGCGTTTTTGAGCATAAATGTAAAGGTGCGATTTTTGCAAATAAATAATATAAAATCTAGAGAAATTCATACATCTCCGGAAATACAATAATCTATTGCCAATACTGATGCTTGATTACTATTTAAGCTTCTGAAACAATTACAATAAATATCCAATGACATGCAATCTAAAAACAATGATTTTTATTATAAAACCTGGTTTTTCTTGCTGCAATAAATGACTGCTGATAATGGTACGACTGCAATGATTAAACCATTTCTCCTCTGCCAGACGCCAGCCACACAAAGGCTCCCTTGATATTTGCGCCCCTCTTGATGGAGTCAGATGATAAAGTATGAAGGCGATTTGCTCTGGAAGAAAAAGGACGGCTTCTTTAAATGGTACGGCCAGGTACAGCAGGTACGGCTGTAGCAGCAATCAATGTAAAATGTACGGCTCCCTTAAGGCCTCCAGAATAGCAATAAAAAATTAGGTGCCTTGGTATAAGAACTCTTCTGGATGAATGAAATACTGAAACCCTTGAATATCTATTATCTGTGAAGTTCAATGATTTCCTCTGGATGAAGAAACCTCTGTGCTGGCAATAAATCAGGTGTTATTTCACATCCTCTGAACTGCTTCCAATGGAGATGGCTCGTTCCCCAAGGAATTCAAGACTGAAACCCTAAAGCTTCTTGCTCAGACCAAACTTGATCAATTTCCAAATTCAATAATCACATAATAGCTCGAAATCCAATGCAAATGCACTATATCCCTCAAAAGTGCGAATTCCTTAAAGATAGGGAATTTTAATTAATTCGACTTTTGTTATTTTAATTCCTCCATAGTTCTCAGCCAAATTTTTATAATAAAATATAATCAATAACTGGCCCCTTTCTGATGATGGGCGACCCCTCAATCCAAATCACTTAAGTTATAATTAAATATTATAACTTTATATTATAAACGCCAAATAATTAATATTTAATTAATTCAATTAAATATTAATATATCACTCATTAATCATCCGATGCCGGATCCGTCTGAGGCTGACGAACACCGAAGTGATTCTGAATACTGCCAAATCCATACTACTAAAAATAGCAGGGGTCCCACGCTGACTGCCAAGAACTGCTAAAAATAGCAACTTCTACAAGAAGTGTCTGAATGAGCCCGAACGAAAGCCAACTGATCAAACTCTGCCAACTGAAGTTGAGCCAAGCTCCAACGTGACCCTCTATCCAGTCTATCAGCCTATGAGGGTCGTATGATAGGCTAATCCTGTGCTCTGAGAGATGTCACTGAGAAGGGGACATGACAGTCCGCCCCTCCTGAAATTGCTTGTCCTCAAGCAATCTCAATGCCGGATGCTGCAGAATATCCTCGCTCTCCCATGTAGCATCCTCAACAGGCAAATCTCTCCATTTCACCAGATATTCCCTGAAAGTCCTCCAACGCAACTGTTCTCCTTGTACTCCAGGATTGACTCAGGTTCTAAGATCAACTTTCCCTCATCATCTAGGGGAGGTAACACTGCAGACGGTACCACACGATGTCCCAACGCCTTCTTGAGGCGTGATACATGTAAAGTAGCTCATATGCCATTGCCAACTCTCCTCAGGATCCTGAAAGGACCGTAATAATGTGGCTTAAGCTTCTTTGATCCACTCTTCCTAAGAGTGGACTGGCGGTAGGGCTGCAGCATGAGGTAAACCTTGTCACCCACCTCAAAATGCCTCTCTGTTCTCTTCTGATCCGCATACTGCTTTTGCTGATTTTGTGCCTTGGCGATATTTTCCTTGAGAGCCTTCATAGTATCCTGACTCTGCTGCAACAAGTCTCTAGCACTCGGCACTCTACTGTCGCTCAGCAGCAAATCTAGAAAACTCGGCGCCTCATACCCATACAACGCCATAAAAGGAGACATCTGAATAGTCATGTGGAATGTCGTGTTGTAGCAATACTCGCACAAATGAATCCACTTGACCCATGCCTTCTGCTGCCCTGCAATATAATTTCGGAGGTATCCTTCCACCCACTTATTTACATCTTCGTCTGCCCATCACCTGCGGGTGGTAACTAGTGCTCCGAGTGAGCTTCGGTCCCACAAAGTCTCAACACTCGCCAGGTTTACTCGAACCGACTATCCCCTGTCGCCGACAATGCTCCGAGGCAATCCATGAAGTCTAAATACCTCGCGAAAGAATACCTCGCCACTGGTAGCTGTGTAGGTTGTGGTGATCGGAAAGAAGTGGCATACTTCGTAGCCGATCCACAACTACATATATGCATCACTTTGGGCTTTAGGCAAGCCCGTGAATGAAGTCCATCGACAGTATTCCCACTTCCCGCCAGGAATCGGAAGTGGCTGCAATAAACCTGCCGGGTACGTGTTCTCCTGCTTGTTCTGCTGACAAACAGGGCACTCACGCACGTATTGAAGAACATCTGCCTTGAGTCCTTTCCATGTGAATCTCTCCCGAATCTGTCTGTAGGTCTTGAAGTATCCGGGATGTCCTGCAGTCGGTACATCATGAAAGGCTCGCATGATTATGTCCTTCACCTCCGAACCAGGGATCAAATATATCCTGTTCTTGTAAATGATTAAATCATTCACAAGTGTATACTTGGTATCAACTGTCGATCCCTCAACAATGCTGGAAGCCCAAGTGTCCTTGGCATACTCTGCCACTATCATATGCCTCCAGTCCTCTGAAATGTGAACCATAGCACTCAAATATGGTCTACGTGAAAGTGCATCAGCAACTACATTCTGTGTACCTTTGATATACGAGATATCAAAGTCATAAGCCTGCAACTTACTGACCCACTTCTGCTGTTTGTCATTGAGATCTCGCTGCCCCAAGAAGTGTCTCAAACTGTTATGATCAGTTTTTATGCAAAATTTGCTGCCAACAAGATATTGTCGAAATTTTGCTAAAGCATGCATGATCGCGAGCATCTCCTTATCATAAATGCTATACAGTCTCTCTGGCCCTCTGAGCTTGGGGGTCTCATACACAATCGGGTGCTTGTCCTGCATAAGCACCGCACCAATGCCCTCACCTGATGCATCGCATTGAAGCTCGAATGGCTTCGTAAAGTCTGGTAGTGCCAAAATAGGGCATGTGGTCATCAACTCCTTAAACTTCATAAAACACTTCTGCGCCTCAGGAGTCCAAACAAATGCCCCCTTCTTCAATAAATCTGTCATCGGGGCTGCATGTCGTGAATAACCATTCACGAATCTGCGGTAGAATCCACACAAACCGAGAAACCCTCTCAACTGTGTCAGGTTTGCCGGTGTAGGCCAATCAATAATGGCGCGGATCTTTTCAGGATCCATACGCACTCCACCTGCACTGATAATGTGACCTAGATATAGCAATTCAGTCATCCCCAAGTCACACTTGGATTCCTTGGCGTACAAGGACTCCCTCTCCAAAATACTCAACACGGTCTCCAGGTGAGCCAAGTGGTCCTGCCATGTCCTGCTGTATATGAGGATATCATCGAAGAAGACCAACACAAACCTCCTCAGTACCGAATGAAAAACCCTGTTCATCGTAGACTGAAAGGTAGCTGGCGCATTAGTGAGCCCAAATGGCATCACTACAAACTCAAAGTGCCCACAATGACATCTGAAGGCTGTCTTCTCTATGTCCTGCTCACGGACCCTGATCTGATAATACCCCGACCGTAAATCAATTTTGGTGAAGTAACATGCTCCATGGAGCTCATCAATAAGCTCATCTATGCGCGGTATCGGATACCTGTTTTTGATCGTCCTCTTATTCATGACTCTATAATCGATACACATGCGCAGTGTTCCATCCTTCTTCTTAACCAATACAACTGAAGAAGCGAATGGGGACTTGCTAGGCCGAATGTGACCCATAGCAAGTAACTCCTTGATCGTTTTCTCGATCTCATCCTTTAGCCGTTTAGGATGTCTGTGGTGTAATCATCACTGGCTTAGCGCCCTCCTCAAGCTCAATAATATGCTCTATGCCCCTGTCTGGAGGTCTACCCGGTGGAATATCACTGAACACCTTATCGTGCTTGACTCTCAACTGCTGAATGTCCGGATGATATTCTATCTTTTGCTGTCCCTCCTGTATAAGTGCTAAATGACACTCGGCAGCCCACTCTACCATGTCGTGACGCATGAGCCTCTCTATCCGGCGAAAAGAAATTGTTTTGATGTTGCTGTCCCGTATTGCTTTTAGTATGTGTATCTTCCCGTCAACATCAAAACGGATCTCTATGTCCTTGAGACGAAGCGTGACTTCCTCCAATGAATGAAGCCACTTCATTCCCAAGACGAAATCTATATCTCCCATATTGACAACATAGTAATCTGCCTTGAACTCATAATTGTTCAAGCGTAAAGGGAGATCCTTTATCATGCATTCACATCTCAAAGTGTATCCATCAGCCACAGTAACCCTAATGCCCTCGAACTCCTCAGTGATGAGTCCGCGCCTCTCAACGAATCTAGCATCTATGAAGTTATGTGTGGCTCCTGTATCAAGTAGGGTAATGATCCTCTGTCCTGCCAACACACCACGAATCCTGAAAGAGCCCTCCTGCTGTATGCTAGATAAGCGTGCCTCCTGTAACTGAAGCTCTGGCCCTGTCTCAGCTCTAGGCTTTGGAGCCTCTGACTCTGAATCCTCGGAACTCTCCTGCTGTTCGGAATTTTATGATTCCGAGTCTTTGTAGTACGCCCACATCACTCGATTTGCCTTGCCCTTAGGTCTTAGAGGACAATCGTGATTGGCGTCATAGGGTCCTTTGCAGTAGAAGCAAAGCTTCTTCCTGCGTAGGTTATTAAGGGCCTCTCGATCCAAAGGTGGAGCTGCTGATTTACCTTTTGAATCGTTCCTAAAGTCTGATTTTTCTTTGTTAAAATCAGATTTGTCCCTGTTTTTATTAAAGCCCTTATTATCCCTGAATGATGAAGAACCTCTAGAGTTAAATCGACTAGACGGTGCTGCTAACTCCATGCTTCGTGCTTTCTTCATCGCCTCCTGTAATGAAGGAGGATCAAAGGCTTTGATCCAGCCTCTCAATGGCTCTGTCAAACCTTCCATGAAGAGTACTACTAATCTCCTCTCTGATATATTCGGGACCATGACTGATAGCTTCTGAAAGTCACCGATATAGGTCTCTAGACTGCCACTCTGCCTCAACTGAGCCAAGTCTCTGAAGTAGGTTTCCGGATCCTTCCTGTCAAAACGCTCTACCAACCTGTCAACAAACTCCTGGTAGGATGTGATCCGTTCATGCTGTAACGTCACCATCCCGTGGTGCCACCAGTCGTAAGCTACCCCCTCCAGATGTAGTGTTGCATACCTGATTGCATCCCTCTCCGCCATAGGACGCAATGTAAGAAAAGTGTCCAGCTTACTAATCCAAGCCTGAGCTGTCACTTTACCACTACCATCGAACATAGCTAGGTTAAGTCTGTTTGTAGCATGTTTTAGGTCATTATTCTGCTGTCTAGGTCTCCAATCCTGTCGACCTCTATGGTGCTCTCGCCTCTGTGTAATAAAACGGTGAAAAGTGATCCGTTCTCTGACCTCTGGTGGTACTAACTCCCACTCCTCGTTCGCTGCCATAAGCGTATCCGCGAACAACTCATCATGCTCCTCACCTGCCAAGACCTCCTCGGCCTCCTGTCTCACAAATGTAGGCCTGGTAGCCCTGTCTGCTGTCCGTGAGGCTGTCCTCGGTGCCCTGCGAGACCCTGCTTCACTCCTCTCATCGTCACGATATGGTGACGGTCTCCTAGGAGTACCCAATCTCTGAAGTGCAACTGCCAACTACTGTAACACATCGTTTGACTGTCGTTGACCTGCACGAAGATCTCTGAGTGCAAGCAAAACCTCAGCATCATCCTGATCTCTGTTATTAGGTGGGATCTCTGTCCTAGGTATATCTGATTTGTCAGCCCTGTCATTCCTGTCAGCCATGTTTCCTGGCTGCCTGCTCAAACTCTGTTGCCTGTCAATCAGAGCACGTCTGCGTGTGTAATACCTGTGAGACCCAATCTGTTCTGGCTGCATAAGACTGCTAAACCCTTAGGATGGCAGGATTTAGCTCTGATACCACTGTAGAAACCCTAGTTTCCTCTGTTTCTCAAATCTGACAGTTTTGTTTGTCTTTTCTGACGTTTTTGGTTTTTTTGTGGTTTTTGCGTTTTTGAGCATAAATGTAAAGGTGCGATTTTTGCAAATAAATAATATAAAATCTAGAGAAATTCATACATCTCCAGAAATACAATAATCTATTGCCAATACTGATGCTTGATTACTATTTAAGCTTCTGAAACAATTACAATAAATATCCAATGACATGCAATCTAAAAACAATGATTTTTATTGTAAAAACCTGGTTTTTCTTGATGCAATAAATGACTGCTGATAATGGTACGACTGCAATGATTAAACCCTTTCTCCTCTGCCAGACGCCAGCCACACAAAGGCTCCCTTGATATTTGCGCCCCTCTTGATGGAGTCAGATGATAAAGTATGAAGGCGATTTGCTCTGGAAGAAAAAGGACGGCTTCTTTAAATGGTACGGCCAGGTACAGCAGGTACGGCTGCAGCAGCAATCAATGTAAAATGTACGGCTCCCTTAAGGCCTCCAGAATAGCAATAAAAAATTAGGTGCCTTGGTATAAGAACTCTTTTGGATGAATGAAATACTGAAACCCCTGAATATCTATTATCTGTGAAGTTCAATGATTTCCTCTGGATGAAGAAACCTCTGTGCTGGCAATAAATCAGGTGTTATTTCACACCCTCTGAACTGCTTCCAATGGAGATGGCTCGTTCCCCAAGGAATTCAAGACTGAAACCCTAAAGCTTCTTGCTCAGACCAAACTTGATCAATTTCCAAATTCAATAATCACATAATGGCTCGAAATCCAATGCAAATGCACTATATCCCTCAAAAGTGCGAATTCCTTAAAGATAGGGAATTTTAATTAATTCGACTTTTGTTATTTTAATTCCTCCATAGTTCTCAGCCAAATTTTTATAATAAAATATAATCAATAACTGGGCCCTTTCTGATGATGGGCGACCCCTCAATCCAAATCACTTAAGTTATAATTAAATATTATAACTTTATATTATAAACGCCAAATAATTAATATTTAATTAATTCAATTAAATATTAATATCTCACTCATTAATCATCCGATGCCTGATCCGTCTGAGGCTGACGAACACTGAAGTGATTCTGAATACTGCCAAATCCATACTGCTAAAAATAGCAGGGGTCCCACGCTGACTGCCAAGAACTGCTAAAAATAGCAACTTCTACAAGAAGTGTCCGAATGAGCCCGAAGGAAAGCCAACTGATCAAACTCTGCCAAGTAAAGCTGAGCCAAGCTCCAACGTGACCCTCTATCCAGTCTATCAGCCTACGAGGGTCGTATGATAGGCTAATCCTGTGCTCTGAGAGATGTCACTGAGAAGGGGACATGACACATTGGAAATCGAGCCATTATGCATATTGAGTTATTGAAAATTGATCAACTTTGGTCTGAGCACAGAAACTTAGGGTTTCAGTCTCGAACGCATTGGGGAACGAGCCATCTCCAGTGAGAGCAGTTCAGAGGGTGTGAGATATCACCTGATCTATTGCCAGCAAAGGGGTTTCTTCATTCAGAGGAGATCATAGAACTTCACAGGTTATTTATTTACAGAGTTTTGATTGAGGGTTTTCTCCTGAAGGCACATTTACATCAAGGCGCACCATCTTTCAGAGTCTGGACAGTGATATCAAAGGAGCCGTACATTTTACATCTATTGCTGCTGCTACAGCCGTACCAGCTGTACCTGGCCGTACCTCTTCATAGGCCGTGCTCTTGTTCTTGAGAAAGGCGCTTCCTTGTTTGGCACCCAGTGTAGAAACCCTAGTTTCCCCCTGACACTGAATCTGACTGTGTTTTTGAGTTTTTCTGACATTTTTGGGTTTTTTTGATTTTTTTGCAAATTTTGGATTTTTAATGCAATAATGAATAGTACGGCTTTTGCAGAAATTAATATTAAATTCAATAAAAATGATTGTTGAACAACATGTATAGGAAATATAGCAGTGAATGAAGGCGCTTCAACTTTTATTCATTTGAGCACATTACAATATAAATCGGCTAACATGCAAAGGAGAAATAATGAATTTTATTGGTAAAAACCTGATAACCAGCAAGCTCGAAAAAGGTACAGATTGGTACGGCTTCAATTAATGCTGATCCTTCCTCCAGTCTAATGATGCCAGATGCCTTCAGCAACCTTCAACGCCTCAGAAGGAAATAGATTTGCAAAGTGTAAACTGGCGTTTCTTTTTACTCTGAAAAGTACGGCTCAAATGCAATGGTACGGCCTGTCAGAAGTACGGCCAAGTACAGCAGCTTATTTAATATGTACGGCCTCCTCAAATCAATCTCTAAACCTCTGAATATAGTGCGCCCAAGCTAAGAGATGACCTTTGGATACCAATACTGAAGAATCTCTGTAGATATTAGTTTCTCTGAAGTTCTGTAGTTTACTCTGAATGAGAAAACCTCTGCTGGCAATAGATCAAGTGATATTGCACACTCTCTGAATTGCTTTCCGCTGGAGATGGCTCGTTCCCCAAGGAATTCGAACACGAAACCCTAAAGTCTCAGGCTCAGATCAAGTTGATCAATTTTCCAAACTCAATAATCACATAATGGCACTAATTCCAAGGCAAATCCTCAAATAAGCTCAAAAGTGCGATTTGCTTGAAAATAGGGTTTTAATAAAATATTCATATTTTAAATCTTTTAATTCTCCATAGTTCTCCACTGAATATTTTAATTTAAATCAAATGTCAACTGGCCCCCTTTTAATGATGGGCGCACCCCTCAAGGAAAACACTTAAGTTATAATTTAAAATTATAACTTTATATTATTAACATTAATTAATTAATATTTAATCAATACGATCAAATATTAATATCTTCCTCGTTTCTAACCCGACGACTGATCCGTCTGATGCTGACTAACTCGGTGATTCCCGATGCCGCCACGCCCACCGCTAAAATAGCGTGGTCCCACAGCCGAGGCGCTAAAATAGCCTCTAAAAACTCCCGATCGGAACGTAAGACAAGGAACCGAAAACTGACTGAAGCTGAGCCAAGCTCGAAGTGACCCTCTATCCAGTCTATCGGCCTACGAGGGTCGTGTGATAGGCCAATCCTGTCCTCTGAGAGATGTCACTGAGAAGGGGACATGACACCCAGTCTTCACCAGTAGTGGCGCCTATGCTCCTGGTATCTTCTTGCATCGCCAGAGAGTGGGAGAAGCTGGAATATAAGATAGCCGTACCATATCAAGCATAAAATCAGACTGCTGCAATCAGGTTTTTCTATTGAAAGATCATTGCCTTTTTATTTGCATGTATGTGGATCTTATTTGTATTAGTTGTAGAAGTTGAATAAATGATCTGGTATAAGGAATATCAATAGAATCTATCACTTTCAGAGAAATATTATTTTATTTGAATTTATTTCCAATTTCTAGCAAAATCGCATTCTTTCATTATTCATGCAAAAAAACCAAAAAAACATCAGAAAACGCAAAAACAAACAAAAATCAGTCAGATTCATAAAACGGGGAAACAGAGGGTTTCTACACCTTCATTCGAAGTACTAAATGAGAACACTTTGGCCAAAGTAGTGCAAGGTACATCATCCACTTAGACTGTGTGATGCATGAGACTACATTGTCAGTTCATCATGATCCTTTATACTAGTTTGAGATTGTGAAATAGCAAGGTTCTGGTTGTGTAGGACACAACACTATGCTCAGTTGGTTAACAGTATCGGTTACCCAACCAATCTCTTCGTCGAAGGGAGGGTCATCTATCGAATGATAGATGTGTGGGGGACCACATTATAAGTCCGTGGTTTGCGGAAAAGCGCTCGAGTGATGCTTCTCCTCCACTGAAGGCTATTGAAGAACCAAGATTTGAAAGGGAAGATCCTGGACCGTCTTACTACTATTTGTTCTAAAGCTCATTGGAGCTATGTTAAGGTATGTATTCTTGTTTCATGTACTTGTGAAGTTATTATTATGAAATGGAATCTTTATTGTAAATTGATATGGCAACTTGTTCATATGTTATCAATGAAGAAAAGGAAAAAATTTATTGCAATGTCATGATAACACGTTTACTTGTATGATGTTAAATTATGAAATCTTTATTTTACTGAAGGGATTGGACGTTACATCACTAATGTTGTCAGTGTTGAGAAATAAATAAAGGACGACCTAGTGTAATAGCTCATTAAAAAGGTGATTAAATGTTGCACATAATGAATTATTTAATTTAAAGCAAAAAGTGTCTTTTCGGAAAAAAAAAAGCGAAAAAACAAAAAACATTTATTTGGAAAAAGAAAAGAGCGCTTTTTCGAAAAGGCAACGAAAGAGGCGATAAAAGGAGGTGTTGGGGGCTCATTTGGATATTCTAAAGAATTATAATGTTATGCTGCTGAAATAGCTTTTGGAATCGCAAGATATTCCCTAGCTAGACTATTGTGTGATTCCAACTAGGAGTCACCATTGGAGCTGCTTTGAACTTTCAGTTTTGGTTTTTCAGTATGAATATTTTGATGATGTGATAAGTCATAGAGCTGTTTGGGAACATGGTTTTAGCTTGTATTCACTTGGGATGCATATGGAGTGATTTGGTGAAGTTTTCAGATTTATTGACTCGCTGTTCTGACTGTAACAACAGGGTTTCAAACTTCTTTCAGACCTGCACCAGCCATCTAATTGCTAGTCTTTGAGGTATATTTGACATATCCATGATGGGTGGTTAGTTTTTTGATGTTGTGATACATGTGTGTGGTGTTCTATGTAATGTGCACCCTATGTTTTTTTTTGTGTTTGATTGCTGATTTTTTTTGTTTGTGATTTGATTGGCAAGATAGATGAAATAGACAAATAACAACAATACAACCAATATGAATATATGCAATATAGAGAACTGAAATCAACTTTTTTTGAAATGACCATGAACTGAAAACTATTCAAGACTTATTACAGTTGTAATATCTTGTTATAGTAGCATTTTTACAACATATTATTGACCCTAAATCAGTCAATATCACATTTATGATACACATAAGATGCTATTGCAAAATCTGGAAATTCTGGACTTGGGCCAGCAACCTGGGGATGCAATGAAAGATTGATATCTCCACAAAACTCTGCTTGTTCCACCTTCCAACTATTGCTGAGTGTTCCTCCAACCTAGGCGCCTCAAGATCCCCAACAAACAACTCTAAAACTAGGTACTTGGGTTTCCTAAGCCACAAGCCCTTCTAGGAGGTGTACAACCTACCTATGAAGGGTACTACCAGCATGAAGTGTCTCCAAACAGTCTGAATATTGACTTTTAACCTGTTGTTCGTGTTGGGTGAAAATTATGTAATCAGCTTTCAATAGATTACACAACTTGGACTTCAGCCATAGCTATGTGAGATGTGAATCTCTCCTCTCGGAAAGGGGAGGCGCCCTTCTTACTGCTAACAGAAGCGATAGTAAATCAAACAAATAATTACAAAATGTACACGAAACTCACGGAGTGGGGGGGTGTGTTACATTCATCCTCTCTCTTTTTTCAGAGAAGATGTTTACAATGCTTCACTTGTTGGAAGTTCCGAATTCTTGATAACCTGAAACGAACAACTAGCAGTAATGCCAATATCTCTATCTCGTCAAAGCGAAGCATAGAGATACCAGAAGTAATTAACAACAAACAAATAAATTAAAAAGGAAAAGCTCACGAAGGCACAAAGTCGCTTCGTAGCTTTATCTGTTGGATCTCAAGACGCACGCTTTTGCTACTTTAGAAGCACAAAGTCTTCTTAGACGCAACAATTCTTCGAACAACATGAACGATTACAAGCACAAAGTCTTGTAGATCATCCAACAAAAGTATCAATGAGCACGAACGATTACAAGCACAAAGTCTTGTAGATCCTTCGACAAAGTATCCAAGAGTATGAGTAATTACAAGCACAAAGTCTTGTAGATTATTCAACGAGAACATGCAAGAGCATGAATGATTACAAGCACAAAGTCTTGTAGATCACTTAACCAATGATAAACAAAAATAACAATGCAATCTAAATAACAAATGTAACACAAAGTTTACATCAACTACTTAGAGTCTTTCAGATTCTTCGAACTAATCACTACCAAATCAGATTAACTCACAAAAGTATCGAATCCAACGCAAAGTTTGGCTTGCAATCCTTTTCTTTATTAATCGAATCTCATTCACAAAGCATGAACGCAAAGTTTCACAAATTTGCTTACAAAAGGGCAGCACTTCGTTGCAAAAGGCTAAAAGATAATATTACAATGAAAATCCCTCACATTATATAGAAAGAGGGATGAGCAAAAGAAGGAAAGAGATTGAGAAAATCAGGAAAAGTTAGGTGAGCGATTTTAGGAGATCTCACTAACTTTGACCAAAGTCAAAGTGTAATTTGTTTTGAAAATATTACATCTTTGGACTTGGTGTAATTACAATTTACAAAATGACATTCGAAAATGTCAAGAAATATTTACAAGATGCATAATGGGATACACCGGAAATGTCTAACACTGGAGAATAGGGGGCTGCTTCACGTTTCTTTGCATTGGGCGCGGAAGTCTTCAAATTTCCTCCTAGTCTCCTGCACAAACCTCTCATCTGGACCAACGGTGTAATCCACAATGGTGTGAACTCGTGATCGATCTCATGGCGATGAGTGAACCTTTTGCACAAAATGCGTCTTCAGGTTGTCCAATGTTAGCCTTGTATCACAAATGATGTTCAACGAAGCTTCTGAGAAGTCCAACCGTCAATCAAATTCGTGATGGCTTTGAAGATCAGGGATATTTCTGTGGCCGGCAGGAAGATACGATTTTCCTCAAGAAGTTGACCAGGCAACTCTCTGATACTTTTGTCAAGAATAGTGCGATGCCCGTCGACATCTTCCTGTATTTGGTGAAGATCTTCTATGAGAGATTGAACCACTTGAATTCTGTGTTTCAGTGATTCTCTTACCTCTACAAACTTTTCTTTGTCAGGAATTACCCCAACCTCCACCAATTTGCTGAGCTTTACCTGTTTCATTTCCGACCATGACAATAGGCATTTTTCCATGTCTCTGCGCTCCTGGGAAAGTACGCTCTTTTCTTTATCAAGCTCTGTGGTGAGCTTGGCCAACATGGTAGTTTTCTCGTCCGCAGCCAAAATTATCTGAGATCCGTGCTCGATGATCTTTTCAACAAAATCATACAACACCACCTTTGGAAGGCGAATTTCTCAGCTTTCTTGACAGCTGGGTCTTCAACACTTACCACTGTCGGTGGTGCATTATGGAGAACCGGCAAGTCTCTTTACAACAGTGGCATAATGCTCTGCCCTCTGTTTGTACATGTTACGAGCTTGCTCTACTTTGTCGAACCTTCCTGCCAAGATATCCAAAGTGACTTGCGCATCGGCTTTTGCACTTTCGTTGGTAACCTTGCCAAGCTGGACCTTTGTTACTGTGTAGTCCTCCATATTGACATCACCTTCTTGATTTGGAGGTATGCCAATTTCGGCATACTTGTGGCTAGACTTATCAACATTCAGCCTCGAGTATACTTTTGCCTTTTTCTTCCCTTTGGCCTTTGGAAGAACTATCTCCTCAAGATTCGAGCTCCTCTGGAGAAATCATTTGCTTTTTGCGCTTCGACACTTGAGATATTAGCCAAGGAGGAAGAAAAGAAGTGTGAACTTCTGGATTTACTGTCAATTCAGTCGCCATTGCTACTTCTGAAGTTATTGTCACATCTGAACTCACCATTGGTATCGTGACAATTGGAGAAGTGTTTGTCATCATTGCTCCTGTAGTTGACACATTGAGCTGATCACGCATTGACTCATTCATGAAACGATTGAATTCGTTCTCAGAAGTGATATCATACGTTGGCGAAGACAAGCTAGGAATGGACGATGGTGGGCTTGACAGTATATCAACCGTATGGATGCTTGTCACTGAAGGAGTATCAAGCTGGGTTGATGCTGCAGGGATAGGGGATATCTCGGCTGCAGGAATGCTTGTGGTAGGAATAGGTGACAAGGGAACAGGAGGTGGAGGAGTTCTTGAATCGAGGGGTATGAGGAACGTTTGAGTCACGGGCGATGATGTTGTGGAATTTCTTCAACTGCATTCGGGGAGGAGAAGTAGTTCTTCTTGATCATGCCCGGGTTCCTCGGATCACCCTCTTGTCTCTCAGTCGGGTTCCTTCAAAGTCACTTTCGGATCCTTCTTGTCTTCATGGACTCTTGGTCCGAGAAACCTCTTCGGCATCGGAGTCTGCTTCTGCTGAATCTTCATCTTCAGCGGATTGGTCGCTTGAAGTATTTTCTTCATCGGAATCTACCTCCTCTAGAATGGGCTTTTTACCCTTAGAGCGAGATGGATGAGATTCCGTCTTCTCTGTCTCTTGGACAGCTTGGGTATCTTTCTTACCAACAGTGAACTTGATCCTTGGACCTCTTCGCGAAGAAGTAGGAACGGCCGCTGATTTGTTTTTGTCGCGGAGTTCTTGCTGTTGGCGTGCTTCTGCTTCAGACTCTTCTCCTTCTGAGTCTGTCCTGAAACTTTTCATTGCATGGCTATGTTTATGTAACCATTCTTCTGTGTTGGCTAGGATTGGTCTCAGCCTTTCTCTCATGCTAGTAACCTCTTTCCTAGACCATTGTATTGCAGGCAACGGCCTTGTAGCAATGCCTTGCTCATCATAGATAGCGTTCATGATATCACCTGGATCCTCAAAATCCTCTAGTAGGTTAGCGATACCAAGATCTCTGATTTGTTGAACTGTCAACCTGCAATAGTCCATTTTGCGAATGGCTTCTTCATCTCTGCAATCTGCCCAGATGTCTTCAAAACGGTACCTGTGTTGGTGACCTTTTTGCAACTTTTTTCTAACATCTCGGTAGTCAAAATCAAACCTATACCTGTAGGTTTTGATGGTCATGATCTGCATTTCAGCATAAACAGACTTAGCCTTTTGTGCAGTTTGATAGTATATCGGCCGATGGTCAGTGGGAACTTGAACCCACGCTTGTGGTTGCTTCTTCGTTCTTTCTGCACTGACATCAGCTGTCTGCATGTTTCCATGAGAATCCACTTATCCGAAGGATAACGTGGTAGCATGTAGGGACAACCAGTGTAGCAGCCTACTCTCAAGTAAGTAAACGTTGGGAATTGGAGAAAAATACATCCAACTTTACTTACCACCTTATAAGCCTCATCAGATACTCTTCTTCTTTCCAAGGCTGGATCAAAGTAGAAGAGTAAGGGCGCAAAGAAAGCATCAGTAACCCGTCTGAAATGATGAAAGCTCTCCTTTAGCTCCAATTGATAGAAATATCTGTACACAGGCACCATCATTCGATTCCCTTTTGTAGATAGACCTGGGAATTGTCTCATCACAGCCGCTGCGTACACCAGGTAAGAAGTCATGTAGAACTTCAATGTAGAAGGAGCATTGATCAACTGCTCGTGCATTTCATCACTGATTTGTTTGCCCAGTCAATATGCACCTTCTTATGATCCTGATGTATTCATACATCCAGTCGTGGAAGGTGGATGATTCCCGCAAGCCCTTCACCGCTAGAAACGGATCATGTCCTTGACGTCATCTTTGAAGTCACTTCTGAGTCCTTTCGGCCATCTAGAAACAGATGATCTAGGCTTCTTGAGCCATTGAGTGTTTATCAACTGTTTAGCTTTATTGGGATCAGCATCGAAGATCTCCTGTGCTTTTGATATAGAGATGTCAATGTATTTCTCCATATGAGGGACCTTGAAGACAATATCAAAGAAGTCGGGGTCGAGTCTCAGAATCTCGTGCCCGGAAGAGTCGATCACGCTTCTGCTTTCTCGGATGTAATGAGATGCAACTTGAAGAACAAACTCAGTATTGTGCGCAGCCGTAGGGAACATCGCCACCAAGTGGAGATTGTTGTGTACGATTGCTCTCATTGAATCAGGAAGAGGCTTTGTCTCAGTTAGCTTCGCGAAGTCAACCAAGTCTTGATGACCAACTTCTGTATCTTTTATCTCTTCGACTTTGGAAAGCACCATAGTTGGTGGATAGACGCCTTGATATTTGTACTTCATCTTGCTTTTTGCTTTCGAAGAAGGAGGCTGAGTAGCAGTCATCAAAAGGAACTGGAACACTGAGCACTCTTGATTTGACGATCTCTGAAAGTAGACTGCAATCAGAACCAAAACGCGAAGCTTGCTGAATAAAGAATGGCGAAACTTCAAAAACGTGATTTGCAGTTGAGAGGTAAACTCGCACAGCAAGAGAGAAAAGAAGATAAAATGAAATGTAAACAATAAAAAGGCGAATTCATTCACTTAAGTGAAAATGAAAATTAAAAACCTAACTCAAGTCGAGCAATAAATTTAGGCACGAAAAGTGGCACGATTGACGAAAAACGCGAAAACATGAAGAAACGTGCCAGAAGCATTAAAAAAATTTAAGTGTTGAAGAAAAATGTAATGGCGCTAAAATTTAGCGCTATTACATTTTTTGGAATTTCACTGCATGCAGGGGCGCTAAAATTTAGCGCCCTTGCATTTCCAGACTTAGTCAATTTTGCTTCAAGGCAGGAGCGCACTTTTTCAGTGTCACTGCATTTTTCGCAATTTGCAAAGTATGAACAGTGAAACGTCGTGAAAGATCTCGTTTCGAAGGTCTTTGCGAGGCGAACAAGGGGGAACACTCGAATTGACTATTCGAGACTTGGGAACGCATTTCGAGGTGGCTTGAAAATCACCTCGTTATGCGTACTTGAACTTCACGAATCTTAAGAAACGGACAAGTTTCGTAGGGGGGTTATCCGTGGAACGAGCGCTGCTAGATTCCGTGATAACAGTTCGGACCTCCCAAATATGATCCAAATTTATGATATGAAACACTTTGAAAGCTTAGCAAAAACTGAACAATGAAGCTCTCGAATGACTCCTAAATGAAGTCACCTGTGAAATCCACTAGGACTGATCTTTCACAGTCGAAGTGGATGATCCCTGTAAGGTTTTTCATCCTTACAAAGCAACTGGTTCAACCTGTGTTCTCTTAAAAATGTTTTTCAAGCATCCTTCACATGAACTCCAAAAAGCATTTTTGTATCTTCCTTGAAACCTCCACACCTCTTGTAATAACCCTTAACCAAGATTGGTAGTTTTTACGATTTAATCCGTTTGGGTTGACAATGTAAACATGTTGTCAAATAATAACAAATCACAAAATTGTACTTAATGTCAAGAGCTGAAAATAGTTTGTTGCAATTTGAAGATTCTACAATATTTACTATTGTTAATATACTGAAATAAGACATTCTTAATACCCATGCTGCAAATATCATTCATTTATCTATGAATGTAATATGCATGCCGATTGAAATATTACGTAAGTTAAATGACATATGGCAGACTTCCCCTAACCTTAACTGATTAACACTATTACTCAAATATTTATAGAAGGTATTATGATGCCATGTTTCTAATATAAACTCTGAAAAATAAAGTCTGATTCAATTATTAGTTCAACAATGGAAATTTGACAAGAAAATATATTCGCTGTTTCTGATTTATTAATTTAAAATCATGCGTTTGAATATGCAAGAGACTTATGTCTCTAATCTGATTGCTGTCCCAAATCTGCTCTGTATATTCCTGCAATTTGTACTTGGCGTTGTCTGATTATGGCTTGATTACTTATGCGTCCATAGCCTTGGAGTAGGTGATCGATACACCATTCTCACTTGGTTGGTCGAGGCTCTTGAGAGCACTTCCAATCCTTGTTTTTAAATATATAAATCTGCAATCTTCTATGCCCCCTCTTCACAATTCTTATTATCCTTTTATATCTTTATGCCTTTAAAGGACGCATTTCTTTGAATAGAGATGACCATCTAAATAGACATGACCTTTTGTTAAGAAATCTTTATGCTTAATCACTGCCTTTATTCATAACACTTGAATTAATCTTCTGCGTAGATTAGCGCTCATAGAGTAAATTCTAGTATTCCATATATTCTAGGGTCGACATATAATCAACAACCTTCAATGTTACGCTTGTAGGTGAATAGCCGAATTTTGGACCCGATGAATCAATAAAGGATATTGGTGCTAGTAGATGAATCAAATAAGGATATCGCACCTTCAAATAATAGTCTGCCGTGTGATACTTGGAACCTGATAGCAAGTAAGTGGCATAGAAGATATACGTGTTGTATGAATAATATTGAATATTTAACTGAAGCGACGAATCAAAGGGAGGAATTGATATTAATATATTATTGCTGGTGAATGATAGCACACACAAAAGCATACAAACCAACAGGCATTAACTTCTGTTGACTGCTCCGTAAATGAGTCTTCAGATAAGACAGATGCTGCCACCAATTAAGTGATTTCTAGAATACAAGTATTGGTTAGCAAGCTGTCACGGCTATAGCAAAGAGTTGAAGCATCCAGGGATAGACGATATCTCCAAACAACGGATTACCAGTGTGATGTATATTGGCAGTGACAACCTTCAAATAGAGCCCTGATAACCTTTGATAGATGCTATACTAATTGCGTGTAGAAATAAGACTCCACTCAATCTATATTTCACTGACTCTTCTAATATAGATGATATGTGCCAAGTAATCAGTCAATAAAGGGAATATTTGACTTCCGCCTCCTCCAATTGCAGACTTAATAAATATTATGGTAGCCTAGCATAATCTTGATCAAACATTAATAACATCAATGTCGCGATCATAGTTTACATACTCGGATTCAAAGAGTACTCGGCAAGCCCAAAATTTTTGACTCGGCAAATACTCGGCAAATACTCGGCAATACTCGGTAACTTAAAAGGTATTAAAATATAATATATAACTTAATATATATAATAAACTAACTATATTTGTATTCTTATATATATTAATATATTCATATTTCATAATGATAATCTATACTTATAGTATATACTATATATTAAAATATTTTATAATATTTAAAATTTTAATAATATATAAAATATTTATAATATTTTAAAGTTCTATAATGTATTAAATATAATATATAATAATAAATATAATCTATGATTGTATGGTATATATATTCAAATATTTTATAATATAATATTATAAAATATTTATAATATTTTAAGATTTTATAATATATAAATTTAAAATAGAATACATAATAATAAATATATCTATAATATATTTAAACTATGCAAATTTTATATAGTATTAGAAACTTTATAATTTATAGACTTTTTAAAAAATTTAAACTTATATCCTCTAACTCATGCGATGTTGTGAGCTGTTCCTGCAATTTGTGATGCCGATTGTAGTCACAATCACGCAAGAAAACAGTGGAAATTCGTGGGTGTCTGCAAATTCGAGGGTTTAATGAAGAGATTCTTCCAAAACGCAAGAAAAACAGGCACGTTGCTGCAAATCATGATGCCCATAGCAACCAGTGCGCGGAAATAGAAGCTTCAAATCACGCCAAAAACGAAGGTAAAATCGAGGGTTAAAGTAGAAGAAACACAGAAAAAAACGCATGAAACAAAAGCATTGTAGCAAGCACTATAGCATTTGGCGAGTAAAGGCAGAAAATAATCGTTTTGCTTGAAATCTGGAGATTAATCGACCACTCGGAGATTAATCGGCAATTATGTAAACTATGGTCGCGATAACCCGAACTTGTGATATTCCGTAGATAGCTTTTGATTATAATCAATTATCAACTAGTTGACTATGGAATGGCCTTGAATGTCTTTTGATGATGATATGAGATGTCAGAAGTAATACTTGAGTGTCTAGGACACACAGGAATAGTCACCGTAACTAAGTGTGTATAAGGACATCAATTGAATATGAGGTTATCAACAATCTGATGGTGATAATATGATAAGACAGATAACAATTGCAATTGTCAATAATATATATAAATAGCCATAATACATGAATCACCAAATTGTATGAGTATGATGTGGTCAATTAAGCAAAAGTAATAACTTCTAAGCAATGGTCCTCTGAATGCATATACATGTTTGCAAAATCTGAATTAATCGAATCTCCTGTAATTTCGTCTTTGAAGGAGATTCAGGAAATTGCCCAAACTCCAATGGCTAGCTCTGAATCCTTGAAAGCTCTCAGAGAAATTAAATGAAATAAACGTCAGTCGTGATTAATGCCTTCCTGAATGCTCCTTATGTAGCCTCCTAAGAGATAACATAAAAAAGTGGGACATTACAAGTCCTCCTGCCCAAGATTGCTTGTCGTCAAGCAATCGAGTTCCAGGATCCCATATCAACCAAGGCGGTCTATACAAACTTCTGTTGTAAACACTAAACTGCAACTTGCCATCAAAGGCTTTATCCATCTTCTGTTGCGCCACTCTGATACAATCTTTACCATGCCAAGAGTTGTGAGGCAACTCAATGTGACCCTTGTGGAGTAGTGTACCAACTACACCAATTCCTAGATCCCAAATCCTATGATCAACTCCAATTGCCTCACCAAAATCAGAAAGATCTCTACTATCCAACTCGAAGAGTGGATTGGAAGATGTTAGATCAACACTTATCCAAAGAAGTGGGTTGCCAATCAACTGAAGATTATCCTCATGCTCAACCCAATCCTCCTATTGATCAAACTCCTCATGAATCACAATTGTCTTTTCCCTGCCTTCTTCAACAACCAAAATTTTGTAGTTTGCTTCTAGAAGAGACATTTGGACATTCTTCCAGGAGTCCTTGGTTGCACTAAGCCTCAATGTAAGTTCATTGACCTTAGTCTTAGTTTCATTGTACAATTTTAATGCCTCATCTGCAATCTTGGTAGCCATATCTTTGTCATGAATCATGTGCAAGTAGGTTGTTTTAATTTCCTCCATAGTGTTCTTCATTGTTTGCGAATCAGCAAGTGAAATATTAAACTTGTTTTGACCTCTTCGTGCATTTTGATAAAGTTTTCCACATGCCTATGTGTACTATCGAAACTAGATAAAATTTGCACTTCATTCTCAACGGACACCACAAATTTATTCTTCCAACTTTCCTCAAGAATTTCATGTTCTTGCAAGTTGAATGTATTGCTGTTATGGTGCATACAAAAATCAGAACTTCCTTAATATCCGTCACCACTGTCTCCATAATTGTCCCAAATCTCATAAACCTCTTCTTTACCATTTTGATGAAAATGTTTGGCATTAGATTGAGAATCTAAGGCAACATGCCCACTATGTCTTTGCCCAAAATTAGCACCATGCCTTACATTAGTGAACTCATAACAATCAACTGCTCTACTAGAATCATCAAGGAAGTCATTAAACTTAGAATTGCCATCAGATGAATCCGAAATAGGATCCCAGATTGTTTTTGTGTCCTTTCCTTCATGCACAATCTCAACCACAATTGTTGCCTTCATGTCTAGAGAATCACCTCGGGTCTCTATCTCAAAGTCCTCATGAGTCAGGGGCCAAGGCACCATCTCCATTTGAATGTTTTGATATGGACTCATTGTCTAGGAAAGATTTCAGCTTCTTTACACACCTGATAATCATCCTTTGAGCTAATTTCTCTTTAACTGATAGGAATTCATTGTTCAAACTTCAAGTTCAATATTACAACACTTTTAAAGTTTTAATCATCAAATGGATTCTCCAAATCATTCATATCAATGTCAACATTGACATTAGATGAAGTAGGAAGACTAGATGAATCACAAGTAGTGCCAATGGCACTGTCACTAGCACTAGTATTGTGCCCATGCTCCTGTGGATATTGGACTCCTCATATGCAATATGCTGGGAAGTGGAATTATCCAAGTCAGTATCCTTTGGCCCTATATCCCACAACTTCGTCTCCCCTTCCTTGTAGTCACGTTGTTTGTGTGAAAGGAGATGCAAGTTGGAATGCACATATACTAAGTCCTCTGCTCTTTTTGAGAGCAATTTATTGCGCTTTACTGAGTGGATGAAAGAATATGTGCTCCAATTCCTCTCAGATGCGGATGAACTAGCAACCTATGAAGACAAAGTAAACAATTAAAAAATTATAAATTATAAATGAAATTATGAAACTTTTAAAACTAAAATATGAAAATTTATTAAACTTACATGTGATAAAACTTTGATTGGAAGGGGCTGCAAATGTTGGAAGTATTGTCCATGGAAGTACCGCCAACTATGAGCATCCTTAAAGAACCTATCACGAAGAGCATCAACATCTAGACCATTTGAGTGCACAAAATCAGTGAACTCATTCGTGACTACACTTCGCAAATCTTGATCAGGGAAGAGTCTCACAAATGCTGCCTTGTACCCTTCAGCCACTTCTAAATCTCTATATGGAGGAAGCCTTCTTGGCACTGAAAGAAGCTGACTAATGGAGTATTTTGGAGTCAATGCAAAGGAAAGGTGTAATGGAGTTGTCATTTTGTTCCATCTTTCTTCAACAATTGCTTGCACTTGTTTGAAGAAAGTCTCTTCAGGGTCTTGCTCTCTTGCATTTATGGTGCACTTGATCTTCTCAAGCATTGAGTCTATACCATCATATATCTCTCCAATGCATGGATTTTCCATGTGAGTATAGCGAATCATACTCAAAATGGGCTCGGTGAAGGTAAGGAGATACTCCACACGATCCCACCATGAGTAATCTAATATCATGCTCTTAATTTTTGTTGCTCTTTTAGTGCTGCTTTGCCTCCATATAGACCAATTGTTGCTAATCACGATGCTAGAAAGTGCCTCACTAACTTTCACAAGTCGTCTCAAGACAATTGAAGAAGAATTTAAATTAGAATGCACAATCAAATTATGAAATTCAGAAAATGACAAATGTAAATATTACTTCACTTACCTTCAATAGCTCCAATTTTGAAAATGATCTAAAGATCCCTTGAGACAAGTGGTGGTTGGTTTTGAACATCTAAATGTCCTCAGCCTCAACATACAATTGTTTGATCCATGCAATTTTATTCCCAATCTTTTGCAGCATAAGATTGAGTGAATGGACCGCACAAGGTGTCCAAAAGATATGTGAATATCTTTCCTCAACCAACAACCCTGCAGCTCTACAATTCTTGGCGTTGTCGTTACAACTTGAACAACATTGCGGGGTCCCACTTGCTCAATGGCTACAATGAGAATATTAGCAATAAATTGTCTATCTTTTACTTGCCCCTCACAATCCATGACTTTCAAAAACATTGCCCCTTTAGGGGACACCGCTATGACATTGATCAAAGGCCGATTTCTTGAGTCCTTCCAACCATCCGAAACAATGGACACACCTGTCTCAACCCATGAATCTCTTATAGGCTTCAATGCATCTTCAACCAATCAACCTCCTTTTCCAATAAAGTGCCACACACTTTCTCATAACCCGGGCCCTTGTACCCTTTTGGAGCTTCATTAACCGTTCTCAACATCTCTTTCCAATATGGAGAATGAACAACATTAAAAGCTAATCCATTGGCATATATGCATCTTGCTACACATTGGTCGGCAAGGGCTCTACTCTCATTTTGAAATGCAAGTTCCAAAGGCCCCTTTGTTCTCTTGTTTGCAATAGGTTGTGCACTTTGAGCTTGAGGATCCGGAGTGGCCATAAATGGGTGGTCTTCTACCACAATATTAGGATTAGATGGGGGCTGCATTCCCTTTGATTTTTTTTTTTAACAAAGGGTGATTTCCTTTTTGGGCTTCCCATTGATCTGCTGCGTCTTGCTCCATAATGTATTTTGCAATTGTCTTAGGTGGAATAGGTGCACCTTCTTTTCCAGGGCAAGCCGTGATGCCTTTTCCACTTATGCCACACAAATGTGCTTTCACCCTATGGTATGAACTAGAATATGTAACTTCACACCCATTGCATTTCCAAACGTAATCACCACCACTTGGAATTTGTCTTATCATTTCAACATACTTCCATAGAGGAGAATTTGGATTTGTTTTGAACTTTGAGTTTGGTTTAGCTACGGAACCGGAGGTAGAACCCATTGACATTGTGATTCCTATGGCAATTTGTTTTGCAAACAACACATTCAAAATTTGAATGAAAACAAAATATTGATTTATAAAACCTAGCTCTTTTGAATCTTGCATACATTCATAGAAGAATGGAAAGGAAAAACATAGATAAATCATAAAATGAAACAAAACAAAGTTTTTGGTTTGTAAAACAAAAAATGGATGAAAAAACTTTTAAAAAAATGAGAAAAACTTACCTCTTTGCAAAAATATTCTTCAACAATCTTTGTGGCAGCAAATGAACGCTTACAAATCTGTAGGGATGGTAATGCAATCGTTTGTAGAAGCTTCAATGATCAATCTTCAACTCCTTTTGTCAATCCAACAAGCAAAAATGAGAACTCAGCCTCTTGGAATGAAAATGCTTGTTTGCAAAACAAATAAATAAAAATGAGGCAGTTTAGGTGTTTAAAGTGTTTTAGAGGTCACTTTTAGGGTTTCCTTGGGCATGGGTCAAAGTCAAACTGCATAAAATATTAAAAAAATGCAAAAAAAAATCACTTTTTGGGCGCCTAAACACGTCGGTTCGCCTGGGTTCGATCTGGGTTCTTCTCGGGTTTGCTCGGGTTCTGCATGGGTGAACCAGACCCTGAAAGCATGAACCTTGGTTGAACCAATAGGGGGACCGAACTAGGACCTATACCCGACGTGAACTCGGACCAGGACCCAACTTCCTAGGGGCGAACCCGGTAACATAGCGATAGATAACATAAAAAATGGGACATTACACCTCTCTTTGGAGAAATAAAATACTTTATTTAATTTTAAATTCCCCCTTATGTCTCTCACTTGGGTGTCCGATTTAATGAGGCTAAATTATTTACCTTTTAAAAACTTTTCCTTATGTTTCCTCAAAAGTCACATTTTTAAAATTCTAAAGTAATGTAAAGTTATATATTTAATTTAACTTATAATATGAATGCTATTTTAAAAATAAACCCCCAAGCCATAAAAATTCACCAAATAAACATTAGATACCATAACTGATCGTCTCGAGGAAAGATCAAAATAAAAATACCAAGTCAACGTTGAGGAGGTGGCTTACTTAAAATAGTACGTATTGGGCCCAACGTCCAAAAATGCTCCGGCGAGTGTTAGAAAGATACTATGATAATCTCGAACACACCACCAAGAGTTGAGGAGTCCCCTAACTAACCATATTAGCCTACGGGAACCCAAGGAATAGTCTAATCCAATAATCACTGACATAGCTTAGGAAGTGGACATTACATTTTATCAATTTCTTTCATGATCATATTTGTAACAGCAGATATGTATTTGGTTTGGAATGAATTGTAAGAGCTAACATTGTAACACTAGTTGGTAGTACCACTAATGATCTTGCTCTTGTTACTTGTTACTTACCCCACTACATAAGTGGCTCTTATTACTCATCCCACTGCATAAGTGGCTTTGTTACTCACTGACCACTGAAAAGTGGAAGAGTTGCTTAGTTTTTGGATTCACTCACCACTAAAAAGTGGAAGAGTTGGCTTTACATTTCCTTTATTGTATAAGCTTTCCCATTAAAAAGTGGAAGTTCCAAGCTAACGCTACTGGATAATTGGATTACTTTCAGCTGCTTCATTTGCAGATATTATTGTAATCCCGTACACTGAACTCTCTCACCTTGCCCACAATGGGAACTTTGTGACCAAAAAGTGGAAAGGAAAGTTGTTGAGCAATTTCCATTTTGTTGGGCTAATTTGATTTTCAAGAAAAAAAATAGGGTGATTATTATGGATATTGGTTTCAGTAGTGCAAGATTCTACCCTAGCTGGTTGCTGAAGAGGTCATTCTGACTTCTTGCATTGGATTATAGTGATCGAAGATTCAAAAATTTGTGAAGTCTTATTTTGAGACAAATTTCAGAGATTTAATGGGAGATATCTATGGAGAGAAATAAGGTGAAATCTATTTAATATTAAGGGCACTCATCTCAGTTTATTCTTCCAGAGCTGAAAGTAGCAATCATATCAGATGTGTGAAGCTATATTTTATTTCATGAAGTTTTCCATATTTAAGGAATTGTACCTTAGTGATATGAAGCTATGATAGACATTGTAAGGGCCAATTATTATTCCTGCGGCCCAATAATCTTCAAGCTGAGCGTATCATTTAAGATAGTCGTGACCATCAGTAACAATACCGAACCATAGGGATAGGGCTGGCTTGTATATTTTAAGGAGTTTATATTGCGGTGGAAAAGAAGAAAGGAATGCTGCCTTTTGAAATTGCGCCATACCATAAGAAATATTTGAATACTGTTTCAAGTCTTATGTGGCACCTTATTTCCAACGCAGCATTTGAGTCACCTCTTTGGGTCAGCGCAGAAGTCAAAAAGGGGCGATTTCTTCATTGCATTCACAAAGGAAGGAGTTGCATGTTTATGTGGGCGCCGTACTCCTAAAAGGAGTTGATATTCATAATGAAGCAGACCTTAACTCTTGTAAACTACTCAACGTGGACTCCTAAAGCCTGAAGGATAAGCCTGGTCCTGTGGGGCATATCTGCCGTAGCTACTTTGAGAAATTCACCGTGCCATTCATGAGGTCAGATATTGTATGAAATTATTTCTGTACTAGGTTACTCATTCAGCAGTTATAATAGCATAACATTTAATATTTCCAAACATAGTTGTATGGTATGAACTGTTAGCAATATTGCTGTGATAAAGTTATCAATGCTGAGACAAGTTTATGGAAGTTTGAGAAATGCCAATAAATTTCAAAACCCTTAAACTTGCATTACAAAACATTACTGTCAGCATTGTTAATCAGTATGCTTATGAACTGTTTGACGAAATGCTCAAATGATTAAATTTTGAAAGGGGAAAAGTTGGTACAAGAATTTGGGTAAGGATTGTTCAACGTTTTTTTTGCATGTGTTTGATAATATAATGTACTCTCTTTATGAGAGATGCCATTTTCTCTCAATCTTACTCTTCGACTTTACCAACACCTTTTATTGCCATAGAGGCTTACCCTTATTCATTTACTCATGTATGCTCATTTGAATGGCATCTATCACCATATTAGTATGGTGGTGCCTATTCCAACCTGCCCTCTCCCCATCTTTAGGGAATTGTGTTCTGTTGTTATCTCTCCTATTGCTGTATCCAAGTTTACAAGTTTTATTTTATAATCTGTCATTTCTTAACTTCTTTGTTGATTCATTTTATAGTATATAGAGATTTTTTTCTCTGTGATTACTTGAATCAATCAATATAAATGATTGCATTCATTTAAGGGTAAACTATTTCAACCATAGCAAGGATGAAACACATTAAAATCATCAAAGTATTGAGCCCAATGAAAATGAATAGAAGTAAGAGGTTATATACTTTATTTAGAACAATTCTAGTTCTATTTATTTCCCCCTAAGATTTGAAGTGTAAATCATGACTGTAGTTCACTTTTATAAATGCTGGAAGAAAATGATCTCATACATTTGATCAATTCAGCAGGCATACATTTAGTTTCATCAACGTCTTCTTTTACCACTTGTATGTGTTGATAGCTGTAATCTTGCACTTGATTTATTTCCACTTTCTCTCCTATTTGACTTTCTTATCATCAACCGCCATTGCTAATGTACTAATTTTAAACAACTTTGCTACTACACCATCCACTCTGACTTCTCTTATTTATGATTTTGGTTTCTTTTTTTTTTTAAGGGAAAATTTGAGGTCACCCTTTATTGGCAAGTAATCCCATCTTTCATCTTGGTTGAAGGGTGAAAAAAGGTCATTGTTTTTATCAAGGGTGATTTAAAAAATAAAATGAGAGAGATCTGAAAAATGGATTGTAACTTGTGCAGCATTACCTATAGGAGAATATGCAGCAGTAGCTTTACTTCTGTTCTTTGGATTCAACTCTATTAAAAATGCTTGGGATCTTCCGGCCCAATCACCAAAGAGTGGAGGCAATGGACACGAGATTGGCGAACTTGCTGAAGCTGAGGAGCTGGTGAAGGAAAAGGTAGTCCTCAAATAAAATATCTTATGAGAATACAACTCTATCTATTTAAATTTCTTCCTTCATTCTTTCTAACAACCAAAAAAGCATTGGTTATCCTACTTGTATTCAATGCTATAAGGCAAAGCTTGAAACAAAAGCTATGTTTATATAATTTTCAATCTATTAAACTGAATGCTAAAGATTTAGAGTAAAAAATGCAAACCCTAAAACTCCAAAAAAGAAATAATATTATCTTCACCTGCCTAAGGGATGTAGTCCAGGGGTAGATCGGAGGAAGTTTACTATAGCTGGTCCAGATTTGAGTCTAAGGGCTACATGCAGGGTGGGACTTTCCAAAGACACCATATTCTGTGGTTTTGATACCAAGAATTAAAAAGAATTTACCATAGCAAAACAAGAATATCATCTTCACCGTTTTTTGCAAAATGTCTTCAAAAAGACTCATGTTTTGATTCTCTATAGCATTTCTTCTAATCTTTAGTCTATGTAATGCCTTAGTATATAATGTTGAAATTTTTTGTGTATACCTTATGTAGATGTTTAGGATCCAATTTGTGGTATTTGAGTTCAATGAATTCCAAGTCAATCTATGTTCAATGTGACTTTGTGACAATTTTGTCAACTAGGTTTTCATCTATAAAGATTACTTCAAATTCTACTAGAACATAATTAGTATAGGAACTCCATTACCTAAATCAATAAGTTTGAAACAACTGGAATTTTATCAAAGATACTTTTGATAATAGCAGACTTTTACTATTGCAAAAGAATGATAGATATTGACACACTACAACTCGAGACGATTAAGTTGTTTCCAGTTTCTGTGCCAAAATCTCAAGAAATAATGTCAACTGATATGCAGGACTCTTAGATATTGTTTTATTAAATCTAGATTCTTGTCATTCCATGCATCTAGCATCTATCACTATCATCTGAAAAATAAAGTAGTAAAAGTATGTGTGAGAAATACAATCAGTAGAATGTGTGTGAGATTATGTCCAAGATCCATTTTCATTATAGTGTCTGTGGGGTGGGATAGAGCGGGGGTTAGGGAGTGGGGAAGGGACTAGGTGCAAGTTTTTTAGGTTGCTTCTTCTGTTTGAAATCGTTTGGCAGTGTTTCTTTTATTTTGACTTCCAAGTGTGTTTTCCATTTCTAGTAACATGTTTCCTAAAATATTTCTCAAAATAGACGCACTTAGATATAAACATTAACATGTGCATGCATGGATATATGTCTATCTGTGTGTGTATGCCTGCAAGACATTGAAATTTGATCGTGCATCAGTCCAATGGAGTTTCCCTTAAAAAAAGGAGCATAGCAATTTGCACAGCCTTGAATTTTGGATCGACTATCTCATCAATTATGATAGGTCATAACTTGCTCATTTGAAAGTATGGATGGCATTCACTTGGAAGAATAGTCTTGCTTCTGAAATTTCAACTAGGTAATGTTCAATTCTGAGTCTTGTATGTTTTCTGCCTTTGCATGTTGAGATTCTAATGCATGTTTTAGTTAATATTTGTTATCATATACTTTTCATAGAGACGGATCCCCACCAGTCCCTGCACTCATGATAATTTCCCATTCAAATGCAGTGTGTTGAGATGTGGTCAGGAATCCTGGATCTAAGTTTGAGTCAGGCTTGGTAAGTCTGCAGTCATGATTTGCTGACATGTTAGTCTCAGCTGTCAGACTTGGCCAAGTCTGAAAAAACAGAAAATCAATGTGAAAATTTCAAAAAAGCCATCATAAATATTTTTTCATAGATTATATATTTTTTAAATGCCATGTTTTATCAAGTTTCTCTGCTGAATCCAAGTCTGAGTCACAAAACAGTTTTAGAATTTTCACCAAGTCTGACTTTCAACACTATGCAAATACCATTCTTGGTATTTGAGGGTTACTTCTAGGGGTCTCATTTCACATTCCTTCTTTTACCTACCTCTCAAAAGGAGGTTTGGAGAAACATAGGTTACTATTGGTGATTACTGCTCTTATTTTAGTTTACACTGATATTTAAACTTTTTATGTTGCATATCATGAACCTTTGATTTTTGACCATTAGTGTGATGCTTAAGGGATGAAATATCCCAGGCTAATTTTCTAAACAAAATTTTTCCAGCTTCACAATTTTATGTGCTCAGGCATTTCCTACATTTGGCAGCAGACTGAACTGAGTTTGCATTTATACTTGTTTTGATTGGTATGGACAGAAATCAACATAATATTGCAGTTCTCATTCCCAATATGAATATCATTCATTTACACTCAGGAATTTAACATATATAAAATACCTAACAACAATATTTCTGCAATTTAGATTTTGTTTCACAGAATAATGTGTACAAAAATTACAGTCAATATATATCAAATGAATGCAATGTTAACACTCCAAAGGCTGACCTGGAGTCCCAGCTGAAGGTTAGAATCTGCCAACATATAGTTTTAAATCTTATTATTGTTGTGTGGCTTCCATAAAATGGGCAGTGGCTGCAAGAGTATTAGTTGCTCCAAAAAAAGTGGTCACGATTCTTCCAAACAAGTCGCGGCTTTGTTTAAAGTAGCGGCAACTATTCCCCTTGTCTCCCTTCTTCCACATCACCCACACCTTTCCTAGCAGCGACGTATCTTGTTTGTAGTGACTTGGTCAATGGAATATGAATCTAGTATGGGCAGTGGCTCACAACCTCAGCACTAGAATTATAAGCTGCCACTAACTGCTTTAAACTCTCCTTTTGTACAAGATAACTTCTTCAAACCATTCGAAGCATTGGATATATATATATATATATATATTGCTCATTCTTCATTAATACTCAACCTCATTAAATTTAATATGGTTGTATAGAATAGGATCCCCACAATTTTGGAAATATACAGCTAGCACTGGACTGTAAATATCATAGACAATTTATTCAGCTCTGCACTCTGTACTTGTCACATACTCCGAAATTCGTCTTGGCACAAGACTTCATGAATTTCAAACCCCAATTGTTGTATCCCAATGCAAGAAATCTGTATAATCTCTTTCACAACCAGCTAGGGTAGAATCTTACACTACCGAAACCAACAACCCCTTAGGGTTTCATCCAAAGGTTTTGTGTTCTCCAAATTCTCCAATTTTCATCAAAATAATCAAGCATAGTAACATGAGCTTCAGAAAGCACTTTTGTATCTATCTCCAGAATTAGCTTTCAAATTCCCACACTTTTAATATTTTATTTAAACTTGTGAAATAAAGTGCCTTATTAATCTTCATTAAATATCCCATTAAAGTCATTTAATGAAACTTATTAAATTAATTAAATAATATTATCCATAAAATATTTTTGGTCGGATAATATTAAATAATTAATTTAAAGATATTCCCTGATCCTTGACTTTAGCCTACGAGAATAAGATAGGCTAATTGTTTAACCCTGATTACTCCTTAGAAAGGGACATTACAGCCTTCCCTTCCCAAAATTGCTTTCCCTCAAGCAATTGCAAGCTAGGATGTTGAAAAATCTGCTCACCCTCCCAAGTGGCATCCTCCACAGGAAATTCTCTCCATTTGGTTAGATACTCCTTGATTATTCTACTCCTCAATCTTCTTTCTCTAACATCCACAATCTCATAAGGAATCAAAACCAATTTGCCTTCCTCATCCAAGGGAGGAAGCTCTGGAAATGATGTAATATGCTGCCCTAAAGCCTTTTTAAGGTGTGATACATGAAACACATTATGGATCCTGCTATTTTCTAGCAAGTCAAGCTCAAAGGCCACTTCCCCATTTCCCAAACAATCCTATTAGGACCATAGAAGCAAGTTTTTAATGTTTTTGCACCACTTTTCTTCAAGGAAGACTGTTTGTAGGGCTATAGACACAAGAAAACCACGTCTCTCACCTCAAAGATTCTCTCTATTATGTGTTTGTCTACATACATTTTTTGTTGGTTCTAAGCACTCTGAAGATTATCCTTAAGTGACTTAAGGATATCCTAACTCTCCTGGATCCAATCATTAGCTTTGGAAGCCTTGCTATCGCCAAAAGTTAAATCCAAAAATTGTGGAGCATCATATCCATATAAGGCTCAAAAAGGTGTCATTAAGATTGACATTGATAGGTGGTGTTGTAATAGTGTTTACCCAAATGCAACCACTTGATCCAAGTCCTCTGCTGCCTTGCCACCTAGTTACACAAATATGTCATGTCCCTTTCCAGTTGACATCTCTCAGTGAGCAGGATTAGCCTATTATGTGACCCTCGTAGGCTGATAGAGTGGATAGAGGGTTTGATTGAGGCTTGGTTTGGTTCCTGTTGACAGAATCATACAGTTTGGCTTTCATTTGGGGTCGTTCGGACATCATTTGCTTGGCTTGCTATTTTTAGTAAGTTAAGTCACTCAACGGAGCACCCTTGCTATTTTTAGCAGTATGGTCTGATCGTGTGCAAATTCAATCACTTGTTCTCCAGCTTCAGACGGTTCGTTAATCGGACGTATTTTGAGGAAGATATTAATATTTAATGGTCAGATTAAATATTAATTATTTTGAAGCTTATATTATAAAGTTATAATATTATTTAATATTATAACTTAAGTGATTTCTAAAGGGGTCGACCAACATTGAAGAGGGGCCACTTTTCAATTATATTTTATAATTAAAAGTGCGTCGAGACTATTGAAAAATTAAAAGTTAAAATTCAACTTTTATTTAAATGATGCCTTTTGAGGAAAAAGTTGACCCTCTTGAGAATATAAGCAATTTTCATTGTGAAGAGCTCATTATGTTATGAAATCGAATTTTGATCAAGTATTCTTCCAGAGAATGGAGCCAAGGGTTTCAGTTGTCTTCAGGCATTGGAGAACGAGCCATCTTCAGTGTTGTAGTTCAGAGGCTGTGAAATATCAGCTGATTTATTGCTTTCAGAGAGGTAGCTTCATTCAGAGGTTATCATAGAATTATTCAGAGGTTGCATCATTCAGGGTTTTTAGCTTGGAAACCATCCGGCAGGGGTTCTTCATCCTTAGGCGTCCATTTGCCCAGATCTGGACTCATTTATCAAGAGCCGTACAAATCAAGAAAGGCCATACTTTTTAATCTGCTGCTGTTAGGAGGCCGTACCATCTTCAGAAGAAGGCGTCCTTGCTTCAGGATCAAAAACGCCTTTGCTTTCAGCTCCTTTCATTCACCAAAAGTGGCGCCCAAGCAAGTGGATGTATTCCAGACAGATTCAAGCAGGGGAAAAGCATTATAGAGATCTGGCCGTACTATTCAAGCTTTCTCTAGGTGGCTGCAAATCAGGTTTTAATTTGATATTTTTGTCTTATCTTGTCTGCATGTTAGAGATCCATCATTGTAATAGCTGTGGAAAAATAATACAATCATTAGCTATGGTTTTCAGAGTCTATTTATGTTAGATTTACCCTTATTGTATTTGTTAGAGATTTTATATCATTTTCTTTCAAAATCGCATTTTCCATTTGTTCATGCAAAAACACAAAAAAACCAAAAACGTTCGAAAACAAGAAAAAAAACAAGTAGTTTCAAAGAAAGTGAGAACAGGGGTTTTTACAGTGGTATCAGAGCTAAATCCTGCCATCCTGAGGGTTTAGCATTCTTATGCAGCCACAAGAGGCTGGGCCTCACAGATATTACACTCGCAGGAGAGCCTTGATTGACAGGGAACAGAGATTGAATAAGCAGCCGGGTACCATGGCTGAAGGGACAAAAATTCCTCGAAACCCTAGGGATCAGGACGATGCAGAGGTTCTACTCACTCTCAGAGATTTACGGGCAGGTCAACAACAGGCTACTGATGTACTACAATAGTTGATAGTGGCGATCCAGAGGCTAGGTACGCCGAGGAGACCGTCACCACATTGTGACGAGAACAGGAGTGATGCAGGTTCACGGAGAGCACCTAGGACTGTTTCACGTACAGCAGACAGGCCAACTCGGCCTACTTTTGTGAGACAGGAGCCTGATGAGGCCATTGCAGGTGAGGAGCCTGAGGAGATGTTTGCTGATACTCTTATGGCAGCGAACGATGAGTGGGAGTTGCTGACACCAGATGTCAGAGAGAGGATTTCCTTTGACAGATTTCTCACACAGAGGAGAGAACACCATAGGAATCGACATGATTGGAGGCCTAGGAATAATAATAATGATCTGAAACATGCCACAAACAGACTCACGCTAGCTATGTTTGACGGTAGTGGCAAGGTCACAGCACAGGCCTGGATCAGTAAGCTGGACACCTTTCTCACATTGCATCCTATGGCTGAGGGGGATGCTATCAGGTATGCTACATTAAATCTGGAGGGAGCAGCTTATGACTGGTGGCACCACAGGATGGTGACACTCCAGCACGATCGTATCACCACGTATCAAGAGTTCGTAGATAGGTTGGTGGAACGATTCGACAAGAAGGATCCAGAATCTTACTTCAGAGATTTGGATCAGTTGCGACAAAGTGGTAGTTTGGAGTCTTACATAGGAGATTTCCAGAGATTGTCGGTTATGGTTCCTAATATATCAGAGAGGTGACTCGTTGTGCTTTTCATGGAGGGACTGTTGGAACCATTGAGAGGTTGGATCAAAGCCTTTGATCCTCCTTTGTTACAGGAAGCTATGAAGAAGGCACGCAGCATGGAGTTTGCAGCACCATCCAGCAAATTCAACTCGAGAAACACTTCTTCATTCAGAGACAATAAGGGATTTAATAAGAATAAGGAGAGATCTGATTTTAAGAGTGACTCGAAGGGGAAATCAGCAGCACCACCCTTGGATCGCGAGGCTCTTAATGATTTGCGCAGGAAGAAGCTTTGCTTCTACTGCAAAGGTCCCTACGATGCTAACGACTGTCCTTTGAGGCCTAAGGGTAAGGCCAATAGTGTAATGTGGGCTTATTACGAGGATTCAGAATCTGAGAGTTCCGAACAGCAGGAGAGTTCTGAGGAGTCAAAATCAGAGGCTTCAGAGCCTAAGGCAAAGGCAAAGACAGAGCTCCAGATTCAGGAGGCACGATTGTCTAGCATTCAGCAGGAGGGTTCATTTAGACTTCGTGGAGTTTTGGCAGGACAAAGGGTCTGTTGGTGTACGTTTTATCATCCACCGAACACTTCAGAATAAAATGTCCAAAGACACTCTATCCTCTCTTGAAAAACCACCGCGTATGCTAAGATTGCAAGAAGATCATATGACGATTCCAAGGTTTCTTTTGTCAGGTCTTGACGTGTGGATAAGCTCAATGGGCGTTGTGATTTGCTGGTAATAAACAAGGGGACTTACGTTAAGGAAACTTTCACAAGTTTAGGACTTAGGGAATTTATCATTAAAGGCTTTCTCTCCGGTCGGGACTTCAAGTTGGATCTCAAAAAATGGCAAAAGGATAAGGGTTCAGAGAATCTATTCTATGCCTAAGAATTCAAGAGACAATAAGATTCGGTGAAGGGAAATAAACCACACTCTGTTTCGCCTCCTGCAGGACAACATACACAAAGTGGGTGCAATCTTCTAGGGATGTGATAATAATTTTCAAACCTCGAATGAGGCTGAAGTTAAGCTTCCACGATCACGAGCTCAGGCTAACTTTACACATCGAATGCAAATCATCCATTCGAAGAAAGTATGGGCATGACTTCACCATTGAATCAGTACTATCAATCTCTCATTCACTTAACCAACTTTCGAAAGCAAATTCTATTTAGCTTAATTCTAAGTTTAATTTATGGCGGAAGAAGATATGCAACCTCGCTTACTATTTGACAATAAAAGTTATTCAAAGCAAATCATGCATAAGAGCTTTTATTAATCGAAATAGTCTCAATGCAACAATCTCATAATTTGTCTCCACACAAATGAAAGTGAGAGAACATCAGTTTATATAGAGTTTTCAAAAATGAAATGAAGGGCCGAGATTAAAACAATATCAATGGCCAAGATTATTACAACCCAACCCTAATTAGGGTTGCCCAAAATAACATAAGTCATCAATCAGTAAACTATCAATAGAGAGGCAGTTGAAGCTATTTTCAAGGAGAGGCATCCTTATCCTTCTGAGCAGCGTTGCGTTCAATGAATCTAGACACTACTGCAATGACCTCCTCCATCGTGACGGGTGGCAGCATGCTGATCCGGAATTCAAGTTCATCCAAATTCTCTGCACATTTGGCAAAGGTATTTTCCCAATCCACTTCCTGCTTCCTAAAATCATTTCGGATGGCTGAAAGACTTGCTACTCTCGCAAAATCCTGTCTTAGAAGCGGTCCAGTAGTCGAGAAGAAAACCTCTTGAATCTTTCGTTTTAGCTCCTCCAGCTACATATCCTTTTCTTGGACGACCTCTTGATCAAACACTTCTACAGCTGTCATATGAATTTTCTCTCGAATTTCTTTTACTTGCTCCTCAATTCTGAGTCCATCCACTTTTGCCTTCTCCAAAACTTCCCTACGTATAGTTACTGCCCAAAACCAGTGATTGAAATCATATGCTGCTCCTGCAGCAATCACCTTTCTGTCGACCAACTCCTCTCTTGGAGTGCCCTTCAATAGCCTAAGGCATGGAATAATCCTCTCCTGCATATGTGGAATACATTCCCATGTTTCTGCCATATCAATAAGTCTAGAAAGAAAATATGAGGTTTTCCCATAAGCAAGTGCCAGTTTCTCCATGAATAATGCCGCTTCCGTGCCTTTGCTCGTCATCCAGTCTTGAGCTTCCTTGGCCGTTACCATTCCATGCTCGACATCCTTGGTCACCTCCTGTGATGAATTGAGGAGAGGAGGGGCTACCGCATTACCCTGATCAAGTGGCTGGGTCAAATGTTGTATGTACTCCTTAAGGCATTCAACCTCCTTATACTCCTTCTTCTTAGCCACTTCTTTTTCCAATCTCGCTTTGATGGTTGAGACAAAATTATCTAATTCCTTCACTTCTTGACCTTTTGAGGTTGGGCCAAGATCAACAGTGGTTATGGCATACTCTTGAGGAGTAATCTCGTCTTGTGGCTTGTCCACCGTGGGTACTGCAATGTGTACGGAACGGCTGCCTGTCTCGTCCCTTCGAATGGTAGAGAATTTCTTGGCAGGCTTCTTGATTGCAACTTGCTCCAACCTTGCCAAGAAATCGGCAGTATCATCCTCCTGTTCTTGAGCTTCTACAGGTACTTGAATCTTCATCCTCTCGATCAGTCAATCTGGAATGGTCGACTGCTCCATTCCATCCTCTACCTGAACCTCTTCCTCATTTGCAGACATGAATTCTTGCTCATCATCTATTGCTTCATCAGGAGGTCGAAGTTGATGGTGAACCATACCACTTGCGTCTGAATCATGGAGATCAGCATCATGTTCCAAGCTGGGCGGAGTGTGGTGGGAATTGGATTCAAAATGGAATTTGGGAATTTGGAATGTTTCATGTACTGGCTTCTTTTGAATTCCTAGCAATGGATCAAGCCCCAACCTGAATTGTTCTTCATTCTCTATCTCTGTCACAGTTGCTTGTTTATCAAGTAGCCTTCCATTTGTTTCAATTTCATCAAGCAATTCCTCCATAACTGTGAATAATGGATCAAGCGTCGACGCGAAATGTATTTCATATTTTGCTTCCACCTTGGCAGCCCATTGATCGTCAAACGTATCATCTTGCCTCAAGCCGCTTGTCATTTCTTCCATCTTGTTCATGCATGAATGAGCTTTTTTATCAAGGACCATTCCTTCTTGAAGTGCATTGGAATCGCTTTCCTCTTCATGTTCTCCTTCTTGGATGAATTAAGGTTGGAAATTTCTCACGCCATCTCTACTTTGAGCTAAGTCCTCCATTTCTGGTTCTTGATGATCTTCAATAACTTGCAATCTTATATATTCATTCACCTCAGTATGCTGACAGTTGCCTTGGGTGGTTCCTCTTGCTTGAATGTATTCCATTGCTTCTTTGATCTTTACTCCAACGACCTCTTCTGGCATTACGATACTTGGAATATCTTCACCCACTTGATCCCTGAGCTCTATCACATTATCCTGTTGTGACTTATTCTCCATGCTATTAGATGACATTGTGGTGTCTTCTTCATTTGGTGCTAAAAATATTCGAGTGACATATTCAATCCACCCTTTGTCCTTGAAGCATCCATATGGTAACTCTGGTAATCCGAGGTGACATCTGGCATGGTGGATAGCCTCCTGCATGACTCAAGTGAAGGTGATGTGCACCAACGAGGGAGCATAACACCATTCAATTGAACATTACCCAGTTTTATCTGATTTTCGATTCTAAGTATGTACCTTGTGAAGGCCTTATACCTAACTTCTGGGATGCTATAATCATCAGGTTCCACATCCAACACTCCTGGCTTGGGAACATCCCAAAAGAAAATTTTTCCTTGGAGAACAAGCTCTATCCTTGACAAGAATGTCAAGCAATTCAATTCATCATGTTTGGTTGTTTCATGAATCCGGCATCTTCCTGGCAATGCAAACTTGGACAAATTCCTGGGGTATAGCTGTGCACTCAATTTTTCTTGGATCTGAGCAATATGGACAGGACTGTCTTGAGAGCGAGAAATATGGAATGGACGCCCATCCATTGAGAAATCTCCTTTTGGATTTTCCATTTCTGATTTTTTTACTTTTTTTGGATTTTTCGATATAAAAGAGATCTAACATATCTTTGATTTGGCATTTCAAAGCTCATACTGGTTCCTTCTAGTTGAATTCCCTTACTTGTGAAAACAACCTAATGTTCGCCCTCCTTCTAGCGCCAATTCTATGTTGGTGCCTAGGAGGAGAGGCAAGCATATACAAAAGTGATGTAGCAAAGATTTCTTTTCATTCAACCCTCCTAGCGCCAATTCTATGTTGGTGTACATTTTATCATCCACCGAACACACAGAATAAAATGTCCAAAGACACTCTATCCTCTCTTGAAAAACCACCGCGTATGCTAAGATTGCGAGAAGATCATATGGCGATTCCAAGGTTTCTTTTGTCGGGTCTCGACGTGTGGATAAGCTCAATGGCCATTGTGATTTGCTGGTAATAAACAAGGGGACTTACGTAAGAAAATCTTCACAAGTTTAGGACTTAGGGAATTTATCATTGAAGGCTTTCTTCACTTGGGACTTTCAATGTGGATCTCAAAAAAATGGCAAAAAGAATAGGGTTCAGGAGAATCTAGTCTATGCCTAAGAACTCAAGAGACAGTAAAGACTCGGTGAAGGGAATAAACCACACTTTGTTTCGCCTCCTGCTGGACATAATACGCAAAATGGGTGCAATCTTCAAGGGTTGTGATGATAATTTTCAAACCTTGAATGAGGCTGAAGTTAAGCTTCCACAATTAAGAGCTCAGGCTAACTTTACACATCGAATGCAAATCATCCATTCGAAGAAAGTATGAGCTACACTTCACCATTGAATCAATACGATCAATCTCTCATTCAATTAACCAACTTTCAAAGCAAATTCTACTTAATCTAATTCTAACTTTAATCTATGGCGGAAGAAGATATGCAACCTCGCTTACTATTTGACAATAAAAGTTATTCAAGGCAAATCATGCTCAAGAGCTTTTATTATTCGAAATAGTCTCAATGCAACAATCTCATACTCTGTCTCCACACCTTACAAATGAGGGGGCGAGCTCAATTTATAGGCTCCCCAATTACAATTCAATGGCCAAGATTGATTTCAAATCAACGGCCGAGATTACAAAATAAAACCCTAATTAGGGTTTGTCACTTTCGACCAATGAGAAAATTTCATTTGAGGACACTTGTCCTTTTTGCTAAATATAAACCAACAATAAAATAGAAAGTTGTTGCATGTTGATTTGGAACAATTTGATTGGTTGGAAGATGACGAGGCACCACCTCAGCGTGCTGGATGTCTTCCTTGGTTGCTTCGTTTTTCTTCCACGTGCTTGCCTTAGAATATTTTCCCTGTCGATGACTCTGTCCGTTGTGCTTGTTCCTTCCTAGCTTTGATCTTGGATTCCTTTTGAGACTTTGATTTCTTCTTCTTGCCTGTACTGGAATCCTTGAGGTCTGGAAGTCTCCCTTGGAGCAGGTGTCTGGACTTGAAGTTGGTTGCTTTGAACTTCCTCCTGCTTGAACTGGGTTGATGTTATTCCTTTGGATTTCCTCTTTGAATTCTCCAATTTGTGCCAAGAAATTGTCTAAATATGGAGATCTGTTTGGAACACTCTTATTGTCACCATCTGATTCTGATTGGAAGCTTGTCTTTAATTCTTCAGGAGATGAAATCCCTCAAGAAGTTGTCCTAATTGCTTCTTTCAAGTGCCTAGAATTTGGAGAAGAATGCCTCTGTGCCTTCGCCACAATGGAGGAAATTGGAATTTCCTCTGTGAAGTATTTCCTTGACTTAGCCAAATCTTCATCTGGACTACTCAACACTTAGCCAATTTTTTGGCCATCTCCATGCTCGAGCGAACTTTGCCTGTGGATTTGCCTTCAATTTTGAATTTGGCTTGTGCTATGTAGGACAAATTCCATCCTTGGACAAGGATTTTATTCACTTCCTCTTTATTTTCCTCTTCATCCTTCCTGTTTTCTGTCCAACACTTAGTGAATTCTTCTCCCCAGGGTATCAACACTTAGCCAATCTTCTGAGTTTTAGCTAATTTTCTCATCCTCTCCTTGGGCGGACTTCACATGGGCTTGGACGTTTTTCTTCAATCAAAGTCGGACTTCATGATGCTCAAGACATTTTCTTATCTAGGTCAGACTTTATTTTGCCTTGAACATGCCTTACAAAGGTTTGGACATGCTATGCTTAGGCAAGGTTGGACTTTCTCATGCTTGTGCCATCCTTTTTCCCTCGCTCCATTTGGCTTGAAGCAGACTTGCCACCATTCCATGCCATTGCTTCTTCTTTGAAGATTCGCCTCGTGTCGTCATCCACCTGCAAGAAATAAAATAAATAAATTCAAATTTTCTCTCTCCTAAATTCTAGCTCCGAAGTTAAATTTTTTAACACTCTCTCCTGAAGTCACGGTGAATTTTGTGTCGAATTTATCATTTCAAAGTGAATTCCATACTCTCTTTGCAATTTTCATCTTGGCACGGGCATATTTCATATTTAATTCCCCATTTTAATCTCCCGAAGTCGGAATTCTCACTGATTTGCCATACTCTCTCTCTAGAAGTCGAACTCTTTGAGACTTGTTTTATTTATTTTATTAAGGAAAACTTTCAAGACTTTTGTCATTTATTTTTTTATCCAATCTCCTCATCATTTTCTTTGGCCAAAAGTTTATTTCCAATTTTATTCCCAATTTCGTCTAGCCAAGCCAAAATTTTAGCCATTCCGTCGATAAATGTTATGCCAGATCCCTATTTTTCTTTGCCATGGCGAACTTTTAATTGCACTGAGCTTATTTTCTTCTGCCAAAGTCAAATTTTCTCTTGCTCGGTCGAATTTTTCTAGGCAAAATCCTTGTCTAGATGTCTTCGTCAAGCGAATTTCCTTGACGCTCGACAAATTCTTCCTCCTTCTGGCCAAGGGCGATCCTTCCTTTCTCTCTGCCTTGTGCATTTTCTCTGGCCAAAGTTGTCAATTTTTATAACATTTTCTCCGAACATCCATACTTAGGCAATTTTATTCTTGGTCACAGCCTAGGCGGACTTCCCAAAGTCTTTTCCACTTTCACATGCCATGGCGAATTTTCTTTAGCTCTTGACCTTTCAAACTTAGCACTTAAACTCTTGAAAATGTCATGATACTTAGTCAAAAATCTCAATTTTTCATCCTTTAAGCCTCTATACTTAGGCAAATTTTCGAATTTCTCTTGACTAGGCACCAAACACTTAGCAAAAATCGTAATATCCTCTCTTCACAGACCATGGCGGAATTTCCAAGCATTTGGACAAGGTGAGGGCGGACTTTCTATGGTCTTGGACATTCCTTCATGAACATGGCAGACTTCCAAAGATTTTAGCACTTGTCTTAATATTTTATCCTTTGGAAATGATTCTCCACCTTTTTAGGCCTTTACACTTAGCAAATTTTCGAAATTTTCTTTCTAGGCACCAATACTTAGTAAAATTTTCAATTTTTTCTTCTTCCACATGCCTAGGCGGACTTTCCAAGGTATCTTCCAAGTCAAGGCGGACTTCAAAGAATGTTTTCCTAGCCTTCCTCAAGTCATGGCGGACTTCACAAGCCTCTTGCCTAAGTGAGGGCGGACTTTGGAAGTGTTTGGCCAAGTCCCACTTTTCAAGGGCAGACTTTAGATGACCTTTGCCAAGTCTAGGCGGACTTCAAAGGGTCTTTGGACATGCTTCCTCAAGGCTAGCGGACTTTGAGCATGCCTTGCCAAAGTCAGGGCGGACTTTGGATAGTCTTGGCACTTCTCTCTTATGGCTGGCGGACTTTCCTTAGTGTCTGACATTCCTCTCCTTAGTGCTGGGCGGACTTCACAAGCTTCCAGACATTCATACCTTCTTCCGTCCCTCATTTCAAGGACCTTCCTCATGGCGAGTTTCAGACTTAACCAGATTTCAAATGAATTTCATCCTTTTTTTTTTTTTGAGTTAATTTTCTATGATTTCGGCCTCAGATCTGACTGGTTTTGGACTGATTTTTCCAGAATCTGGTCTGATTTTTCATGCTTTTCCAGATTTTTCATGCTTTTTACTTGCTTTTCCAGATTTTCCAATGATTTTTCAATTTTCTCTTTTTTCCGAGTGATTTTTCGATTTTTTTGAACTTCTGAGTGCATTTTTGGAATTCGAGACCTTTCCAAATATAGAAACTTTCCAAAAATAGAAAAAGCAAAACCCTAAAAAATAAGGAACCCTGTTTGGTCCAAAAATGCCAAAAATGAAAAAGCGAAAAAACAAGATTTCCTAAAAAGTAGGAAGTCTCATAATTGGCCGAATTCACAGGCGATCTTCGTTTCCTAGGCCTTCGGAGCACTTCCATGACGTCTATGCGCTGATTCAAGCATGGATTCTTGACTTGGCTCAGATGAATTGCAAAAAAAGATTGACTTGGAACCCTCAAAATGATGACCTCATTGTAAAAAGACAAGTGATAAGCAGTTGCGACGCCGAGGCAAAAATCGAAAACAGGGGGTCCCCATTTGCAATGGGGCGATGTGTGAAATGGTCACAATAGAGCGGAAATCATTCCCTCCTCAAAGTCATTATTCCGGACTTCTATCTCATTGTCTGAACCTAAGATTTTCATGCCCGTAGGTGATGGAGGCTCCTGGTCATCCAGCTGAATAGGTTCATCATTCTCTTCTTGAACTGTAGGAGGTACGAGTATTTCCACCAAGGACTCATCTATAGCCACCAGCTCGTCAAAATTTCGAGATGCTGCTGAACGAGATGGCTCTCCCTTATGCCTTTTTGAAGCAGGCTTTGTACTTGGGACTATTTCCTTCCTCTTCTCTCCAATCCCAACCAAATCCTGATGGGATGCACCGGCATTAGAAGAATACGATTCTGACTCGCTCAGTAGATCATATGTGAGCGTGATTTTTCTCTGTCTCATTTCTTGGGCATGATAGTCAACCCACCACTGAGAGTATTTAGTCACTGGTCTCATCAAGGTCGCCAAGTCTGCGTGCTCAGGTTCCGACCACTTCACGGGAGGAAGAGGTCGACTCTCTTCGAAGCGTGGCTGGATGTAGTTCCCATCGTCCTGCAACTGGTCAGGTACCCGGCATAACTCAATTGCCCTCATGAAGTCTAGTGGCATTCTGGACCATAGTCTCCTCCTAACTTCGTATTCATCGGCGGCATTAGCCCAGAAATCTTCCAGTTCCACTCTGTGCTTGTACTTTCTCCCCTCTACTGTCCGAATATTATGATGCGGGTCAAAGTTGACCCTGGACTTGTAGGCTGTAAACGGATACCACTGGATCTCCAACCTTGCACTCTCAGCTACCTGTGCTGATGGACAATACTCCATCATATTCCCGATGAAAAATGGGAATGTGACAGATGCCTTCTTGGTTGGCCTCTGGATGTTCTGATACTCCTCTAACTGTCTCAGGACCTCGAGCAAAATCATCCGATTTGTCGGATAAATGGGCAATTTATAGGGATTTCCAGTAAATCCCTGGATCCTGATATATGTGAATTTCGGGAACTGGATGAACCAGGATCCGTATTTATTGATTAAACTTTTCGCCTCATGAGTCAATCTCTGATGCACTCCTCCTTGAAGTGTTCTGGTAATATGCATCAGGAAGGCATCATGCACCCTTCTGAAGTGAGACTTCTTCAACTGGAGCTGTGGGTAGCAGTCGTAAGGTCTGAGCTCGTTTTCTCTGCTGCCAACTTTGCCCTTGCAAGTTAGTCCTAGATACTTGTATGATCTGGCCAACAAGTATACAATATATGAGCTCATGTGAAAAGACTTAGTCTCTTCGAGGTTGATCAATTGCTCGTGGAGGTTGTCACTTATCATCCATGACCAGTTGAACATTTTGATGCTAGAAGTGATCTCGTCTATGAAATAGTACATCCAGCTCTCGGAAAAGGCACCTTGCGGGTTGCCGGCTACTCTGTTCAGCATCAAGATGATGTCTCCAAAATCTTCTTTGAAATCTGTCCGGTGAGGTCTCTTGGGCATCTTCTTGATTGATGGCTTAGGCTTGTCCATCCACACCTTGTTAACTGTTGTGGCGCACAAATCGGGCTTGCTGTCATATAATCTCTTGGCTTCTTCCTTGGTCTTATAGACCGTCCGTGAATATTCTGGGATGCCGAAGGTTTCCTGAATTACCACTTCGCTTAAGTGTGCCAAAATTCTGCCATTAGGTGCGACTATCTGCCTCTTCTGAGCATCATAGTGGATAGCACATTCCACCATCAATTCTACACAATCCATCGCTGGTGGGAATCCAGCTGCCTGAAAAATCCCGTTTCTGACTATCCGTCTGGCTATCGGTGTGGGAAGTCCATTCTGCCCATACATTCTTTTCGTAAACTCATCAAAGTCGACATGTCCGAGATCGGTGTCTACGACATTCTTCCATTTTGAAATGACTTTGGTCTCCCGCTGAGCACCTTTGCTAGCGAACTTCATTTTCAGCTTCTTTGATGGTTCGCTTGCCGTGGTCGTCAACCTGCAGTCCAAAAGATTAACATTAATACAAAGACTTTTTCAAATAATTTATTCTCATGCCTTGGATTCGAAAATTTACTTTCAGCTAGTTAAATAATTAAATTGCTGTGAAAAAGCAAGCTGAAAGTAAATGGACGAAGTTAAGATTTTGGCCAAAACTTTTGCCAATATGAAAAGACAGAAGAAGAATGGCGAATTTATTTGACTGTACATCAAACCTCAATGAAGAACTGCTGGCTACAAATCAGATTTAAATTCTGATTTTTTATTCCAAAAATCAATTAATGAAGTGCGCCCCTCTTGCACAGAAGAATCCAAAATAAATCTTTTCCTTTCCCACGAAAATTCTTTCTCAGCATAACATTACTTCACCTTCTGGAAAATTCGATCTTGCCTACTGAACAATCGACTGCCTGAGAATTCCGAGAGATATTAAATTTCTCTTCAGCTGTGTGTGAAAAAATGAGTTGCTGAAACTCATTATAATGCTGAAGAGCTTGATTTGTTTTAGCAACTGCCATCTTCTCTTTCGATCTCGATTTGTTTTCTTTTGTTCAAACAGGTAGGTTTCCTTTATTTTTTGAAAAAGAATCCGTCTCGAGCTTATCCAGGCAAATCTCATTGATCTTCAAAAATTCGATTTTTTGCTTAATGCTTATCTTTGATTTTTCGAATTTTGAAAGAAAACATTACATAATTAAATTCGACCCTTCCAAGTTTTAAAATTCATGGCGAATTTAATTTTGCCTGTCGTAATTTATCTCTGCTTGGCGTAATTTATTTTCTTCCGAAACATCTCTGGCAAACTTTTTTTTTTTTTTGTCCAAGGCATTTAAATTTCCGAGTAGTTGAAAATAAATTATTAAAATATTAAAATATTTTAATTTATTCCAACCCGTTCGTTTTGGACCCATGGCTATTTTGATTTTCTCTTCGTTTTCTTTGGCTAAAAGTTTATTTTCCAATTTTGTCCTCAATTTCGTCTAGCCAAGTCAAAATTTAAGCCATTCCGTCGTCAAATGTTATGCCAGATCCTTATTTTTTCTTTGCCGAGGCGAAATTTTAATTGCACTGAGCTTATTTTCTTCTGCCAAAGTCAATTATTTCCTCGCTTAGTCGAATTTTTCTAGGCAAAATCCTTGTCTGGACATCTTTGTTAGGTAAATTTCCTCGACGCTTTGACAAATTTCTATCTCCCTTAGCCAAGGGTGAACTTTCATACCTCTCTGCCTTGTGCATTTCTCTGTGTTTTTGACCAAATTTATCCAATTTTGTCTAGACATCCAAACTTTGGGCGAATTAATTTCTCTTCCATTTTCATGCTAGGCACATTCCATTTTATCCCTTGCCATATCCCAGGCGGACTTCCTCAAGTCTTTTCTACTTTTCTCATATCATGGCGCACTTCCTTTAGCACTTTGCCCCTTGAAAATGCCGTAACACTTAGCCAAAAATCTTAATTTTTCCATCCTTTAGCCTCTATACTTAGGCAAATTTTCGAATTTCTTTTGACTAGGCAGCAAACACTTAGTGAAATTTTCAAATTTTCTCTCTCACATGCCTAGGCGGACTTCACAACCTTTTGGCACTTGACATGGCGGACTTCAAAGGATGTTAGGACATGCTTGGCGGATTCTGAAGGATCTTAGACAAGTGCAAGGCGGACTTTAGAGAGTCCCTGACATTTTCCTCTTGCTGCTGGGCGGACTTCATGAGGTTCCAGGCATTCCTTCCTCTTTCCGTCCCACATTTCAAGGACCTTCTTTCATGGCGAATTTCTGACTTAACCAGATTTCTAATGAATCTCATCTTTTTTGAGTTAATTTTCTGTGATTTTGTGTTTCAGATCTGACTGGTTTTGAACTGATTTTTCCAGATTTTAACCTTTTTTTTGGTCTGATTTTTCATGCTTTTTGACTGTTTTTTCCAGATTTTTCAATAATTTTTCAAATTTTCTCTTTGATTTTCTGGGAGTTCTATCAAGTTTTTCGAACTTCTGAGTGCATTTTTGGAATTTGAGACCTTTCCAAATATAGAAACTTTCTAAAAATAGAAAAAGCAAACCCTAAAAAATAGGGAACCTTGTTTGGCCCAAAAATGCCGAAAATGAAAAAACGAAAAAAGCAAATTTCCCTAAAAAATAGGAAGTGTCAGAATTGGCCGAATTCACAGGCGATCTTCGTTTCCTAGGCCTTCGAGTGCTTCCATGATGTCTACGCACTGATTCAAGCATGGATTACTGACTTGGCTCGGGTAACTCTCAGCAAACTGACCTGAAACTCTCAATAAGGCGACCTCATGAAACTGTTGCAAGGAGACAAAACCCTAAAAACTAGTAGACAACTGGGGGTCCCCATCGGCGATGGGGCGATGTGTGAAAAGGTCACAACATCTGGCGACTCCACGTGGGGAATGTTCCTGAACATTCCAGAGATAATATCCACTTCAAATCCAGAATCTTGAATTAATTCCACCTAACTTATCTTTTGACCGAGAAGAGTACTCAAAAGGGAAGAGAAATCCTAAACTGTATCAAGATATCTTATCCTTCAGTTATAAGTGTGTGCATATGGGTTTATTCCTTTCTCTTAAGACCAATATGACTCTTTGGTTCCATGATGGCTTTCCAGTGTATTTTCTATCTTAGCTCCAAAAGCATCCTTGGATAGAGCCTTGCTGCCAGCGAGCGTCCATAGCCCTAGCGAGGTTATCTGCTATAATCTCACGGAGATTGCTCTACTTCCGGCGATTTATTTCTTGTTTTGATTCTTTGGTAAACCTGTAGAGATGTCCGCACACCCAAAAGCGAAGTGTTTTTTGATTTTTTCATTCTTTTCTTTTGATTCATTTTGATATTCTTTTCTTTTCATATATTTCCACACTTTGGCCTGCAAGCAATGAAGCTCACCTGGGCTTGAGCATTATAGTGGCGCTGAAGCAAGACTTTTGATTACTTTCTAGCCAACAACTTCACCTAGGAGACCATAATGACTTAGAAAACTCTTTAAGTGTGTAAAAATGTAATAACTACAAGACTCGGTACCGGGACACAATAGATGACTTCCTTCCCAGTCAAGTACTAACCTCAACCTTAAGACACTTTAGAAACAATTAATTTAGGATTCATAGATTTTCCATAAATGTTTACCCTAGGAATATTCACAACATGCCTTAGCGAGGTCGAGCCAGAATGTGTGCGTGTAAGCAACATCACCCTTTTCGTGGAATGGGACACCCTCCTTATTCAAAAACAACACAAAGCAAAGCGAAACGAAAGCAAACTATTCTAAGAAAATAGCTAATCTAAGAAAGCAAAGATGGCTAATCTAAGGAAAGCGAGGAAAGACAACTAATCTAAGGAAAGCAAACACAAAACCCGAAAGCAACTACTCTAACTATGTACAAGCGAGCCCTATTAGGAACTCAAGGCCAGAAATAATGTTTCAGAAACTGCCCGTTGACGAGCAACGGGATGTCCTCCCCTGTCAAGGTCTTTAACCTGAATGCATTTTCTCCCAATATCTCAGCAATTTGGTATGGTCCTTTCCATAAGTTATCAAACTTATCGTGATCCCCTCTTCGTTCGTGGGCTTTATCCCAATACAGGACCAAGTCGGATATTCTAAAGGACTTCGTTGTCGCGCGTTTATCAAACCATCGTTTGACAATCCCTTGGTGCTTAGCAAAGTTTTTGAGAGCTTGATCTCTCTGTTCTTCCAATAGCAATAATTATGAAAGGCGAATCTGAACTCTATCATCTGGGTCTAAGTATTCGTGCATGAACCTGAGTGTCGGAATCCTCAGTTGGATGGGAAAGACGGGGTCTTGCCAATAGACTAAGTGATATGGAGAGGTTCCCAATGACCTCTTGGCTCTTGTTCTGTCTGCCCATAGAGCGAACCTGAGTTGAGAATGCCAATCTCTTGGGTTCTGATCCAACAATTTCTTGATGACACTAAGCAAATTCTTGTTCGTGGACTCTGCCAGTCCATTACCCTGGGGGTAATAATTCGAAGAAAACTTCAATGTGATCCCGTAATCGAATGCCCAATTTGAAAATTTTAATGAAGTGAATGCGGAACCATTGTCGCAAACAAGGGCCTTAGGGCAACTGAATCTGGTGATGATATGTTCTAAAAACTTGATTACTGCATCTGTTGTGCAATTCTTCAGTGCCTGTGCCTCAGACCATCTGGTGCAATAGTCTGTTGCCGTCAAAATATATCTGTGTTGTGTTGATGATGGTGGGTTTATCATGCCGATAAAATCAAGTCCCCACATTGCAAATGGTTTGACTTCTGTGATTGGCTGTAATGGCATAGTGGGATTCTTTTCACGGGTTGCAGTAATTTGGCAAATGTGGCAGGTTTTGACATGCTCATATGCATCTTTGAAAACAGAAGGCCAATAGTACCCTGCTCTTAAGATCTGATAGGCTGTGGCCTGGCTTCCTCCATGTCCTGTCCCGAACTTAGAATGGAAATGCTCCATAATCCTCTTAGCTTCATCGTTTCCCACACATCTCAAGTAAATCCCTTCGTGGTTCCTTCTATGGAGAATTGACCCTTGAAGCATATAGCGTTGACATTTGAGTCTGAAGGCTCGTCTCTGTGCTGGGTTCATTTGTGCAGGATACTTATGATTTATCAAGTATGCGATGATATCATAGTACCATTCCCCTGGGGAAGTATCAGTCAACACATACGTTTGCTGCACTAAGCCAGGTCCTTCAATAGCCATGGTCTGAGCTAGAGCTTGTCCACGGACTAGCTTCATCGGTTGCAACTCAATGTCATACTCTTGGATAGTGGCGACCCACTTTCCTCTTCTCTCCCCTAGCTCATTTTGCATTAGGAGTGTCTTGACAGCTGCATCAGGAATGATGGCGAAGACCTTACTCCTCAAGATATAATGCCTGAATTTTTTTATGGCCTTTACCAGTGCATAGGCCTGCTTTTCGATACTTGGATATCTCAATTCAGCATCTTTGAGAGGTGAGCTCATGAAAGCTATGGGATGCTTGTCCCTCTCTTCTGTTCTCTGGGTTAACATTGCTGCACAAGAATGTTCTGATGCGAAGGAGTACAAGTAGAAAGGCTTCGTATATTTTGGGCTAACCAAGATAGGAGCATCAACAATAGCCTGCTTGATTTCCTCAAATGCTTTCTTTGTTGGCGCGGTCCACTCCATTTTCGCATCCTTCTTCAGCATCTCATTTAAAGGTTTCACTATCTCAGCAAAACCAATGATAAATTTTCTAACAAAATTAATCTTCTCGAAGAAAGATCTCAGTTCTTTTTGGCTAGTAGGCAAATGAATTCTTGATATTGCCTCTATACGTTCAGGATCAATCAGTATTCCTCTCTCAGTGATCAGGTGGCCTAACAATTTTCCTTCGGTAACACCGAATATGCATTTCTTTGGATTTAGGGAAATCCCGTACCTTTGACATCTTTGGAATACCTTCGTTAGGTCTTCCACATGGTCCTCTCTCTTCTTTGAGAATACTGTCAGATCATCCATATAGATGATTATACATTTTCCAATTAGATCTCAGAAGGCGATGTCCATGGCCCTCTGAAACGTGGCCCCTGCGTTAATTAGCCCAAAGGGCATTCTCTTGTAGGCAAAGGTTCCCCATTTCGTTGTGAACGTCGTTTTCAATCTATCTTCATATTCTACCAGGACCTGGTTGTATTCGGAATATCCGTCCAAAAAGGACATCATTCGCGAACCATTGACAATCTGTAACACTTCATCAAGCAATGGCAACGGGTAATTATCCTTTTTAGAAGCTCTATTTAAATTCTGGAAATCAACACACAGCCTGATTTCTCCGTTTTTCTTCCGCACTGGGACGAGGTTGGCGACCCACGTTGAGTGGTGCACTGGAAATATGATTCCTGCTGTCAATAGTTTCTTGACCTCCTAATGGATGAGTGGTTCCAGCAACGGATTAACTGGTCTCTGGCACTGTCTGAAAGGCTTACTTCCTGGCCTGAGCGGAATTGTATGCGTAATGATGGAGGTATCGTAGGTTCTCAAATCTTCATAGCTCCATGCTATAACATCAGGGAACTGCCTTAAGCTCTGAATTATTCCCATCTTTTCCTTGGGTGTACAAGTCTTCTCTATGCATACACTCTTGATATCGTGCTTTGATCCTAGGTTCACTTTCTCGTACTGATCACCTTCAATCCTTTGACTTTTCATCTAATCAATTTGATCTTGGTCAAATATTCTCTCTAATTGTATCATCCCTCTCGGAATGATGTTTGTCCTTAAGTTCAGGATACCATCATCATCAAATTCGGCTTCCTTTTGTGTTTCTTCCTCATCAATAACTTGCGCTGCAAAAACATCTGAACTTGTTAGAAACTCACGAATGTGGTCATCGTCTTCAAAAACCTGGAAGTTTGTAATATTATCTGGAATAGATGGTATGGATGATAGCTCCACCGTGAACTGACTTATGCCATCCATGGCTAGCGGCTCCAGTGAACTGGCTGCTTGTGCCAAAGAATTTGCTACTTGATTATTTGATCGGTTCATGGATTGAATATTGAAAGCATCAAAGCTCTCAACAATATCCCACACTCTGTTGCGGTAACAAGTCAATCTTTTGTTATGGCAGACGTATTGTTTCTTCACCTGTTTCACGACTATCTCTGAATCTCCAAGAGCATACAATAGTCTTGCTCCCTTCCTGAGTGCTAGCAGTAACCCATGAATCAGAGACTCATATTCCGCTCCATTGTTCGTGCACGGGAATTCTAGTCTGTGAGCAGCAAGATATACCTCTCCTTTTGGACTGATCAACTCGAAACCAGCTCCAGCCCCTTTCTTCGATCGGGATCCATCAAACTTTAAGATCCAAACTTGTTCTTGTTGTGAAGACTGTGGAGTTTGTGGGCTTTCATTTTCTTCTTGATGTTCTTGCTTGGATTCTATTTCCTGTATTCTCACTGAGGAAAAGCCATCGATGTGATTGACCTCTGCATGGCCTGAAAAGCCTAACGTCTGTGGGATACTTCTTTGTCATAGCTCATTTTGCATTAGGAGTGTCTTGACAACTGCATCAGGAATGATGGCGAAGACCTTACTCCTCAAGATATAATGCCTGAATTTTTTGATGGCCTTTACCAGCGCATAGGCCTGCTTTTCGATACTTGGATATCTCAATTCAGCATCTTTGAGAGGTGAGCTCATGAAAGCTATGGGATGCTCGTCCCTCTCTTTTGTTCTCTGGGTTAACATTGCTGCACAAGAATGTTCTGATGCGAAGGAGTACAAGTAGAAAGGCTTCGTATAATTTGGGCTAACCAAGATAGGAGCATCAACGATAGCCTACTTGATTTCCTCAAATGCTTTCTTTGTTGGCGCCGTCCACTCCATTTTCACATCCTTCTTCAGCATCTCATTTAAAGGTTTCACTATCTCAGCAAAACCAGTGATAAATTTTCTAACAAAATTGATCTTCCCGAAGAAAGATCTCAGTTCTTTTTGGCTAGTAGGCAAATGAATTCTTGATATTGCCTCTATACGTTCAGGATCAATCAGTATTCCTCTCTCAGTGATCAGGTGGCCTAACAATTTTCCTTCGGTAACACCGAATATGCATTTCTTTGGATTTAGGGAAATCCCGTACCTTTGACATCTTTGGAATACCTTCCTTAGGTCTTCCACACGGTCCTCTCTCTTCTTCGAGAATACACAAGTACAAAAGTTTGAGTAAAATCTAGTAGTGCCAACATGGGGCAAGAACTCATCACCTCCTAAAGTCTGTCAAAAGCCTATTGAGCCTCATTTGTCCATTTGAAAGCACCTTTCTTTGTGAGGTTTGTTAGAGGTGTACCTAGTTGTGAAAACCCCTTGATGGACCTCCTATAATAGCTGCACAAACCAAAGAAACCCCACAACTCTGTCAATGATCTCGGTGGTTGTCAATCACAAATCGCTTGTATCTTTTCCTAATGAACCTAGACACCCTAAGCACTAATCACATGTCCCAAGTAGAGGATTTATGTCATCCAAAACTCGCACTTGGATGCCTTAGTATATAAAGATTGAACCTCCATTATACCTAGAACCTCATCAAGATGTCTAAAGTGTTCCTCCCAAGTCCTGCTATATATGAGCATGTCATTGAAGAACACCAAGAGAAACTTCCTCAACTGCTTATTAAAAATATGGTTCATACAAAATTGAAAGGTGGCGGGAGCGTTGGTCAACCCATAAGGCATAACCAAAAACTCATAGTGTCCATAATGACACTTGAATGCAGTCTTATGAATATCTTACTCCCTCACTCTGATTTGATGATACCTTGATCGAAGATCAATCTTCCAGAAGTACATTGCCTTGTGCAACTCATCTAGCAACTTATTGATCCTAGGGATAGGGTATCGGTTTTTAATAGTCTTTTTGCTGAGGGCATGGTAATCTATACACATCCTCATGGTCTTGTCCTACTTCTTCACCAAGACAACTGAAGAAGCAAAGGAACTTGAACTGGGTCTAATGTGTCCCATATCTAGTAACTTCTTGATGGCCTTTTCTATCTCCTCCTTAAACTTGTTAGGGTGCCTATAAGGAGTAGTGATGACTAGCTTGGAGCCCTCCAACTTGATGACATGCTCAAATCCTCTATCCCGAGGTCTCCCCTGAGGAATCTCACGAAATATCAAACTATATTTATCCAACACTAGCTGAATGTTTACATGATACAGGGTACTATCATTAGTAGGGATCTTAGATGAAATCAAACACTGTGCAACCCATGCCACATCACCATGCCTAAAAATAATTTCCATCTTTTTTGCTGACACGATCTCGAGAGCACCATTAGACATACCCCTCAAAAGAACCTTCTTACCATTAGACTTGAATTTCAACTCCATAGTTTGAAAGTTTTTAGAATACTTCCCTAAGGAGTGAAGCCACTGGATGCCCAATATAGCATTATTATCTCCTAAATCAACAATGTAGAAATCATTAGTGATAGTGTAATTCCCTAATGTAATATTTAGTTGTGATAACCGTTGGGTGCAAGCCATGTTAAAACCATCTACCACCATTAAACCCCTCAAAATCGTATGCTGGTATACCCCTCTTTGCCACCAATTTTGAATCTATGAAGGTGTGGGTTGTGCCACTATCTACTAAGACTATCACACGCTGTCCCTGCAAGACTCCTTGAACTCAGAAGGAGTTAAAACTAGGAGTACTTGAAAGAGTAGCTATAGTCCCACCTTTAGCTCCTTTAGGTGGATGCTCATGCTCTTCCCCATGTTCACTATTTGAATCACTTTGTTCGCTGCCCTGAATTCTTTCTCCTTTCCCTTCCTCCTCATCTGAAACTACCTCAATGTAGTGCACCTAACCTTTTCCCAAACACCTATGGCCAGGTTCGCAAGGTTCTTTGCAATTGAAACACAACTTTTTTTTGTGCAATTCATTGCAAACCTCATCATTCATATAGTTCTTTTAAGGCCAATCTTTCTGGAAAGGTTTCTTGTTATCCTACTTGTGTTGGAAGGGTTTAGGTTGAAATTTGCTTTTAGGGGCTGATTTTTTCACGTTCCTAGCCCTCTTATATCATCCTATAAAGTGCTAGGATCAAATGCTTCAATCCAACCACGAAGTGGCTCTGCTAGTCCCTCTACAATCAAGACTATCAACCTATGTTCTGACACATTTGTGACCATTACGAACAACTTCCGAAACTTTGAAATATATGCGTCAACTGAGCCAACCTATTTCAGCTGTGCCAACTCCCTAAAATGCTGTTCCGGATCCTCCTTGTCAAACCCATCTATCAACCTCTATGTGAAATCTGCATAGGAAGTTATGTTGCATGTTCCAAAGTCACTAGCCCATGGTACCACGACTCATGAGTCTCTCCATTAGATGAAGGGTTGCATATTTGATTGCTTCCCTTTCAGTCATGGGGTTTAGCTGAAACTTTTAAACCCATGCTTGTGTTGTACACTTACTTGAACTGTCATAGATGGGAATGCCTAACTTACCCACCTTGTGCTGTAAATCTCTGTTATTTCCATGGCCTCTTAAACGTCTAAGTTTGTTTTTGTATTTTATGCCACAAAATTCTGCCAAGAACATAGATGCTGGAATTTCTCACCTAAAGATTGGTATTCTTGCAAATAATTACCCCATCCTTCGCCACCTCCATGCTGTCCTATTTGTTCTCTAGGATGATCATCCAAGAATTCCGACATTAGAGGCCTAGGAATGGCCTTACTTGCTATTCTGGAAGTGTTTATAGGTACATTGGTGTTACTACCTTCACCTTGGTTGCCGTTGTGCCCATTGTTGTTGTTATTACCATTGTTTTCATTTTCACCTTGGTTATTTATGTTATTTTCATGTCACTCAGCATCACCCACCTTTGGTTTGTCTTTAGTATCTTTCAAAAATCGTCAGGTCCTTTCAAAGAATAGCTGACTTGTCTTTTCTGGCACTTGGCGGCTGGCAATTTGTCTCTATATAAGATAATTATTTCTGAGGAGACTCCTGATCCCTCAAGACTCTATGTCTGATTCGATTTGATCTCTTTTGAATGCATTTCAAAAGATATAAGCAGCTCCTGATTCCTTTGTCCTATCTGCCTAGTGTTCTCTGACGAAAGAGTCGGCTACAAAAACTGTAAAAAAAATTCTTTGATTTCTTTATGAGCTTCAGTTGCTTATGAAGACCCCCTGATTTTCCAGAAATAAAATACTAGCACTGGAATTTATAAATTCCTTTAAACCTTTGCTTATTTTGAAATCAAATATGAAGTTCTTCAAACCTTAGATAACCAGAAAATTTCCTTTTTGGAAAAAACCCCACAGGTTGGTAGGAGAATTTGAGCTCTAATACCAATGTAATAACCCACCTTGATCTAGGTTATTTGAATTTGGCCAACAATATTAGATAATATAGAATTTTGCAAAAGAACAATTCCAAACAAATGCAAGAGGCAAATAACTAGAATTTATTAATGCTTCAGGAAATACATAAAATCCATACCCGAATCAACAACATAAATCTCTAATTTGGGAATGCTTGATTAGTAGCTGTGAGTATCAACAATCTTCAACCCTGCACCTTGAAAACACTGTAAACCCCTGAATGATGATCTCTAGGAAACTGATAAAGCTCTGTAATAATCTCTGTGTGAGACTATCTCTCAGAATGCCCTTGGGTGATCTTCCACACCTGTGGACATTGTCCTATTCGAGGGCTATCATCCTTAGAACAACTTGAAATGCCATTCCTGCAAACCTTGTTGCTCAACACTCTTCAATTTGCAAATAATAACCTGGATAATGAAAAGTGACTTTTCTTTGCTCTTTTATTCATCTCCAAACCTTACGCCCCTATTGGAAATTAACTTTATTAAAATAATAAAGTAATTCCTTTCCAAAAAGCAATGCCTCATTTGGCCTCTTTAAATCTTTTAATTAAATTCAGTTTTTGAAACATGTGCCATTTAATGAAATAATAATAAAGTAACTTAAAATATATCATTTCAATTAAAGTTACTTTATTCACCTTAGAACACCATATTATAAAGTACTTTATTAAAAGTAACTTTATAACATTAAACCATAAAGTCACTTTAATGACTTTAATGATTTAATTACTCTCGACAATGATCTAGCAATAACCTCCTGAGAGTGTCCTGACACAAATACCAACTACAGGCATGCCGCCATTGTACCTAACAACACTTACTATAAATAGCAAGTGTGAATGAAGAACTCCTGAACTGCCTTCGTAAGGCCTACCAAGAAAAATACTCGATCATTGAGTTGAAGATGCCAAAATGAAAACATCAAGCTTGCTGAAGTCCCTGAATACCCTTCAAAGGGTCCTCTACACATCTTGCTAGCCTACGGGGACCAAATAGTAGGCTAACCATTGCTCTGATACATATCCCATTAAAAAGGGGACATTACAGTCCGCCCTCCCCAATATTGCTTGTCCCCAAGCAATCCTCACCTGAACAACTAAGCCTGTCCTGAATGTTGGGATCCCAAACCAATCGATACAATGCTCTACCCAAGCTCCATTGCAACCACTGAAAAAAAGTAGAACTAAACTCAGCAGCCCTGTCAATCACTGTTTGCGGAAGTAGCATACTGCCAAGCATAGAAGATCCCAAAGCTTGCAACCCAACTGGAAGCCTACCATACTCAACACCTGCGGACCTCTGTTGCATGACTCTAATATAATCTTCACCAATCTTAAGATGGTGAAGCATCACAGTGTGATAATGTCCAAGTATCATACCCCTCCATGGGTGTACTCTTATTGGATCCCATGGACAAATTTGGAATTTGTCCTTCCTGTCTCTTGATGGCTCTTGCTATACCATCCTAACTACACCAGGAATGCCAAGCTGCTCGAAATCCGCTTCTACATTTTTTATCTCAGCAGTATGCATATCCTGTAGAAGCAGCTCAAAACACCTGTAAGATTTGTCCCCTTCATCCATAGAAGGAAACTCCTCATACCAACCATCCAACTCACACTTGCGTGTCTTCTGCCTCATAGTCAAATCAAATGTGAATGGGTTGAAAGTAACATCGTATGCACACGACACATTATGCACATTGTGGAATGCATCAGTAAGCCCTATAGGAAGTCTTGATCCACTACTAGGATCCCAAGTCCTGCACATATTGCCAAACTCTAGACAAGGATCAGAAAAGGCAGCATTATCCAACTCAAAGAGTGGATTATCATAAAACAAATCAGCATCAACCCCAAACAATGGATTATTAACAAATTGTAATCTGTCTTCTTGCAGATCTGAATGACTATTTTTTGAATTTTTTGGGGTAATGGACAAGGTTAGACTCCTAAAAACGGTCTTGCTCCTCCATCACCTATTCAATCTCTTTTCTTGTTGAATACTCATCCTTAAGGGTTGATGTAGAATGTGCCAAACTTAGTTCTAAACAAGGCTCCTTAATCTGATTTCTTGTTTCTTGAATGAAATATGCTAACCAATTTTTTTCGATGAATTAACACACATAACCAGCACTTAATCAACTCGGTTAGCGTTAGCTCCAAATAGAAATCTGAACTTGAAATGAAAACTACTCAACGTCAAGAATGTGCACTTAAGATCCCACTGAGGGCGAGGTGCTAACATATGACGGAGTGTTGAATTTGAAAACTAGAAACTGATAGGCGGATAACCAGCCATGAAAAGCATTTCCTCACTACCACCAAACAGTGGGGGGAAAAGATTACAATTAAAACAATTCATCCGCTGCGGCGGGCATCCACAGAGTGGTGGGAATACTCCACTTATTCAGTGGGTGAGTTTACAACAAGTATTAGGCAGCAAGCCAGCCTTTAAATCCACTCTTCCACTTATTAACGTGGGGGGAATACTGTCCACACAACCACTTATAACGTGGGGGGAAATTACAAACAAGATATAAGTTTATTCTAAAACTCAACCACTCAATTGTGGGAGTGTAAAACAGATATAAAATTGCAGCAAGTAAAGGAAGAGCTATTAGTACTACTAACTAGCTTTACAAAGAATAAGAACAGTTGCAAATAGAATAGATAATCTTCCAAGAACATTAAACAGTTAGAGTATCACTTCCTCTAACATTTACAATGATATAAGATGAAGAATTGAAGCTCAAACCAGCATTATATCAAAAACTAACAAGTCTGATATAAAAATCTGCAACCTGGAAATGTCTATCAGCAAACAGCAAACTCATAAAAATGATCACAACTCCTTCAATATACCTCTGAATTGAATGAAACGAAATGCAAAGTCTCTTTGGAGGATAGGCGCCCAAACTCAAACCACAAAACTGCATCAAAACTCAAGACATTATTTTGCACGAATCCCAAAGCACTCTCAAGATGGTACGACCCTCAAGAGGGGCGATTTCTCTTGCTAAAAATCAAATACTTGGAATTAAATTCTGAAATTCTCCAAATATGATCGCCATTAGCACAGAATTGCAA
>VDFB02156471.1:106605-144439 GCA_007258455.2 Sequoia sempervirens | reverse complement strand
ACCTCCATGCTCACTCCACCCCCCAAAAAAAATTTAACTTTGATCCACTAAAAACCTTTTTATGAACAAATAGAAAATTACAACAACACCAATAGCTGCTCATAACAGAATGAGTCACTCACCAATCATAGTACACAGCTAAACATGCCTTTGCATTTATAAAAGAAGTCAACTTGCACATAAAAAGGCTCATTTACAATTTCATTTAAATCATTTACTGTTACAATTACCCCCACTTGCAAATGTTTGTCCCTCACTACATTTTATATTTACAAGTATACATGCATAGCTAATGGTGCTTTAGATGACATAATCACAATCTCCTTTTAACTATATGGGATTTGAAATGCACAGTCTTTCACACACTCCCTGGCAGCTATATGTATTTATTTCATTTCCTGTAGGTACCTGCACAATTAAATATAGGTGTAAGGCTCCCCAAATAAACATCAAATCCAAATGTAATGCAGAATTCAGTCATATCATCTTTAAAAACCTACATAACTTGTAGCTTCAAATTCAAATGCTCAAACAAATTCAAATTTCAAACACAACAACCAAATTGAATGCATTCAATTGTCATATTCGAATTCCTAAATAAGAGGGGGAAAGTAGCCAGCGGCATTCACAATTGCATGTTATTCTCTGCAAAGTTGAAAGCAACGACAAAGATTTTCTGCACATTCCTCTGATATCCCAAGTCTCAGGTAGGTACTTATAGTTATTTTCATTTATGCAGTGTCTTCTTACTTTATACATTCTAGCATTTGTTAAAAAAATTCTACTTTCCATTGCACATACAATAGGCTAGCATACATATATTTGTCATTTTACATTACGTGTCTCTTGTTCATTCAGCAAATCGATGTATATGTGTGTATCCTTTGCCTATCCATTGAAAATGCAAACAATGGTACCTATATTTATATTTGTGTGTTTTTGCTCATTTGTCATTTACTTCAGTGTTTATATTAGGGTTTATATTTGTCATTTATTTTTTCTTATATGTGTACCTATTTATATTTGTTTATTTTTGGTCATTTGTCAGGGTTGGTCATTTATCAGGGTTTAATATGTATATATATATATATATATACATGCATTTAATATGTGTATTATATATTTAAAAATATATACATGTATATATGTACGTATATACATAGACAAACACACATATATACGTCTATAACTCTATTTAAATACGTTTCATTTGGCTGTCCAATACAATAGCCTAGCATTTGTTTATATTTTTCTACTTCCCATTACACATACAGCAGGCTACCATACATATATTTGTCATTTTACATTATGTGTCTCTTGTTCATTCAACAAATCGATGTATATGTCTATCCTTTGCCTATCCTTTTAAAGTGCAAACAATGGTACTGGTTAATCATTTTCTTCTGCATCTTTCACGACCCATGAAGGATTTATTCGATGATTGAAAAATTATTACTGCTTGTTTATGAAATAAATCATTCCTCTTACACTCCTTTTCCCACATTGAATTTATGTATGTATGTATGTATGTATGTATGTAGCTTCATACATACATACATACATATATACATATGTATGTATATATGTATGTATGTATGTACGTATGCACATACATACATACATACATACCCTAAAAAAAATGTGAATTTGGTTTTCTTTTGTGCTTAAATGATTAAATACGACTTGGTAAAGTCGATTGTATCATGATTTTGTCTCCAGAAATGATCAGGAATTTCGTGGGTTTGCACACATGTCTATAAAAAACCCATGTCACTTTGGGCATAAATCGACAAACCCATTAAAAATAAATATGTATTTGTCAAAACCCTTGCATGGTTTTTTCCAAATTCGTGTGCTTAATGAATTAATCTCATGAAACCCTTGCCTAGAATATTCTGCATCTATCTGAAAACGCACTTTTGTATTCTTGCGAGTGAGGAATTATTATTATGAAACCCTTGGTTAATTTCTTGTGCTCTTTTTTGAAAACCCAAGTCTATACAATGTGCTTTGAACATTGATATATATACATACATATATCTATGTATATATAGATATATATGTATATGTATAGATATATGCATACATGTAACTATGTAATTATATGTATCCACAGATACATGTATACATATATTTATACAAATACATATAAATACATCTATATCTACATATATATATGTAAACCCAAATTAAATGATGCAAAAGAATCGGATACCCAACAAAAAAAACATTAGTCATATGCTTTAATCGGACCCTAATTGGGGTGTAATGTGTTTGGTGTCCGGTGCTTTAGTAAGGAGATTAATATGTAGGAGTGATTTTTAATGGGCACCAAAATGATTTTATAAGGTGCTAACCTGAATTAGACCCATTGACTTTTGAGCAGATTTGAATGATAAAATAGATCTGTTTTCTATTTTGCAGAGTTTATACCTGTGTTTTGTACTTATATCTGTGTTTTGCAATGTTTATACATTGTTTTTCTGACACTTGATCACTTACAATGTACAAGATCATTGACAATCATGGCACCAAGGCACAAGAGGAAAAGATCGGGTGGGAGGCGCTTGAATAGAGTACCTCGTGGAGTGACATTCAATGTTCCAGATGTTGATGAAGAGCCAGCAGTGAACATGGACGAGGAAGTTATTTCTGAAAATGCACAACAGACCAATGAAAATGATGGTTTTGAACCTACTGTTCATAATACTGACGTAGAAATGGAACCGCCATCTGCTGACCAAGTGACAACCCCAGATCGGTGCATGAAAAGTTGGTCTATGCATGACATGGAAAAAGCCATTGCAGATGTTGAGGACCATCGAATGCCAATCAAAGGTTCAGTGATCAAATGGGGAATCTCGCCTAGCAGTTTGCGGTCATGGCTCAATGGTGTGACATCCACAAAAAAGAGGGGGCCATCAACAATCCTGACTGACGAAGAAGAAGCTGAAATTGTGCAATGGTGTAAAGATATGGCTAATATTGGCCATGGCCTTCAAGTGTCACAGCTTAAGTCAACGGTGGCCCACATGGTTGGAGTGAGGCCTAACCCATTCACAAATGGGATACCAGGGAGGTCATGGTGGGTTGGATTTCGTCAAAGGCATCCTGATCTGACAATTCGAACACCCGAAGGAGTGGACACAGATCGAGCTATAATGTTGCGGCCTGAAATAGTTTCTTCATTCTATGATAACTTGGAGGAGTTGTACAACAAACTTAATTATGGGCCCAACAACATATGGAACTGCGATGAAACAGGTGTGCAAGCTGGCAGAAATTGTGCAATGAGAGTTATTGCAAAAATAGGGACGAAATGTGTTCCACAATTAATTGCTAAAAGCAGAGAATGGATCACTGTTCTAGCTTGTGTTAGTGTAGCAGGTCAAGCTATACCTGGTTACTATTTGTTCAAGTCCAAAAGGAACATTAAAAACTATATTGTTAACTGTGAGCCAAGGGCATGCATGGAAATCCAAGAGCATGCTTGGATGACCAAAGAATTATTTGTGGCATGGTTAAAACACTTCGCAAAAAATGTCCCAGGAGGTGTGTCACCAACCAACAGAAAGCTTCTAATCTTTGACGGTCATGGCAGCCATGTGGCATTCAAAACGGTCGAAGAAGCAAAGACTATGGGAATAGATTTGCTCACACTTCCAGCACATTGCAGCCACAAATTGCAGCCCCTTGATGTTAGTGTGTTCTCACCATTTAAGAACTACTTCAAATAGCAAAGGACTATATGGCTCTCTGAAAATCCTCAACTTGACATTGGAAGGGAAGAGTTGGCAACACTTGCCAGCAAAGCTTTTGCACAAGCTTTGACTCCTAATAACATTGCAAGTGGTTTTAGAAAAACAAGAATTTGGCCATTAGATCGACATGCACTTGACTTGGATATGGGGCCAAGCCAAGCTTTCGTGGTTGAAGAGGAAGGAATGACATTGGGAGCAGAAACTGAGGGTGATACAATTGATGAAGAGGCACAATTCATGGTAGTGAAGACTTGTTTGAGGATAGTAGGTTGGAATGAGGAACAGATTGGACAGTTTGTGGAAACCTTTTCTGCAAACATTCCCCCAAATCTAGAAAACATTGAGGCAACAAAAATTCAACAAGAACCAGCAGTTCGATCATGTAATCAGGCAGCTGAAAATGAAGAGAGTCTGAATCTGCCATCTGAATTTCAAGATGCAACTTTGAACCTAGGGGTGCATCTCAATTTCACTCAAGTGGATGAAGGGTTGTCCATGCCATCACCACCGAATGTTGATCCTGAAGATGTCATCCATTACTTCACAACTGCGAGAAATTGGGAGGCTAAAAATGATGAAGAGGATGAAGTCAATGGTAATGACTCAAATGATGAAGAGGTTGACTATGTGCCATGCACACAAGTCAATGATCAGCAACCAGCAGGCAGCATAAGCACTTTTTTGCAACTCCCAATGCAATGAGTGCGCCAATCATCTAATAGAGGTCACAATGGGGTCCTACGCCTTAGTAGGCAGTCTCAAATTTTGACATCGGATGATTTCTTCAATTTGCTGAATGAACAAGAGGCACAGAAGCAAAGAAACCAAGAATTGCAGCAAAGGAAAAGGGAGCAAATGGCTGAAAGGAAGGCAAAAAGAGAAGCAATCCTCGCACAGAGGGAGGCAAACAGATTGGAGCGTGCTAAAAAAAACAAAAAATTGCAAAGGAGAAACTGAGGCAGTGACATGAAAAGGAGCTTCAAAGGGAGCAAGCAAAGATTGCTAGACAGTTGAAGGAAAACCAAAAGTAGGCAGAAAGAGAAGAAAGAAACAAAAGTAAGAGTACTCCTACAACTCCTCTTCCAAGTCAACATCCAATTTTAAGGGACATGATTAACATTTTGTCTCCAGCCTTTGCAGCTCTTAGTAGCCTACAAAATGGGTCTTCTGAAGGCTGCTCTCCACAGTTACAGCTAACTCCAGAGGCAAATCATGCATTGCTTGCTTGTATAGCAAGTGCCATACAGAACAATCCGCAATCCTCAACATCTTCTCCAGTTAACGCAGAGTCAGTTGACCCCCAAGGACACACCACTTCATAATCAGATCTGTGGATGTCTGATTACGATTTTTTGTTGTCAATTTTTTGACCTCGAAGTGTGCTAGAGTGTTTTTTGTAAAACTGAATGCTAGTCTATTGTATTGGACAACCAAAGGATACTAGTTTGTTGTATTGGATATCCAAAGGATACTAGTGTCTAATTTTGTAGAACTAAATGGTAGTTTGTTCTCAACTTATCTAATTCGATGTGTTCCAATGTGTTTTTTGTATATATGAAGACTCCTTGTCTTCTTTCCAAGTTAATGATCTATGCTTTTGTGATTCAAAATCAATTTTGTGTTTGTTGTATTCATCTATCATTGATGTGATTTAAAAATATGACTCACTAGTCTATTCAAGTTTTATGTTTTCTAAATAATGCATTTGGTAAAAGTTGAAAACATGATAATTCAAACTTTGTATTTTTCCTTACATCACACTTTTTGAAAATTCTAACTTAATAATTCAATAAGTTTCTATGTATTTTCTCACATCAATTTATTTTGAAAATTCTAACTTCACATATGTGTTTGTTTGTTGCATAGATATATATATATATATATATATAATATAACTATACATCTATATGTAGCATATCCATAAATTGTAACTGTAAGTGTTAGTGGAAATCAATCTAATTCTAAATTGTAAGTTTACAATGAATAAGTAAATCCCACCATAAATCAAATCCCATTGTTCAGGTTCATGAATGAACATCATCAGAAAAAAGAACATCATAAATGAACACAATGTCTAGCAGGTCACAGCCAAAGTAAACTCTTGAAAGACTTGACCTGAAATGTCATCATGCAAATTGACTTGCTCTTTACAACCTCCCTAGTTGTGTATACATGCATACATATATATAAATATATATATATGTATGTACGTATATACATACATACATACATACATACATACATACATACATACATATATATGTATACACAACTAAGTATATGCATACATATAACTATACATCTATATGCAACATATCCATAAATTAATCTATTTGAAATTATAAATTTTTGAACACATACACTTGGAAATTAATCTAATTGTAAATTGTAAATGTAAGTTTACAATGATTAATAAAAATGAACATTATAAATGAACACAATGTCTATCGGGTCATAGCCAAAGTAAAGTCTTGAAAGACTTTACCTGAAATGTAATCTTACAATTTGACATGCTCTTCACAACCTCCTAGCCATTTGACATGCCTGCCACAACAAACAAATATAATACAACAAACAAACATGGACAATAGTTATTGAAATAAAGAAAAAGATATACTAGTTAGTAAAAAATATAGAACAATAATTGAAACTTAGAACAATTTGAACAAAAAATCCTTAATTATTTGGTGTGTTGATAAATACAATTACCAAACTGCCCACCATGAACATCGTTACACCACCTCTCCTTGTTCTCCCATGCCTGCAAGAAAAGATTTACAACCACGGGTAGTCACAATCGAGGCTAGTAACATACAAACATCATATGACCTTTGAAATAATGCATGTACAACAACACATAATTAATCAAGTTCAATTGCGAATATAGTAGTAGAGGAGAAAAATTGTGAATGCCACTGGCTGCTATCCCTCTTATTTAGAAATTTGAATCTGACAATTGAATGCATTCAATTTGATTGTTGTGTTTCAAATATGAATTTGTTATAGCATTTGAATTTGTAGCTGCCAGTTACGTAGGTTTTTAGAGATGATATGACTGAATTATGCACTATATTTGGATTCGATGTTCATTTGGGAAGCCTTATATATCTGTGATTTTTTGCAGGTTTGCATGCATGGATAGAGTCATACAAACATAAGCATACATGCAAACATTCATAGAAACATAAGCATACATGCATGTATTCATATAAACATATACATACATATAAATTGCAGAAAATCAGTAATATACATTGCAAAGCAGAAAAAACACCTAAATGTGTCACTTTTAACATCTAATTAAAAATCTTTTATCATTCAAATCCGCTCAAAAGTAAATGGGTCTAATTCACGTTAGCACCTTATAGAATCATTTTGGCGCCCATTAAAAATCACTCCTACATATTAATCTCCTTACTAAAGCACCAGACACCAAACACATTACACCCCAATTAATCTTCATTTGGGGTCCGATTGATGCATATGACTAATGTTTTTTTGTGGGTATCCCATTCTGTTCACTCATTTTACCATGCACTCTCTTTGTAGCTGCACATACATACATACATACATACATACATACATACATAAATACATACACACACATATATATATGTATGTATATATGGCAGGACATGTATGTATATATGTGGCTACATACATACATGCATACATACATACATACACACGCACATGTATCTACATGTATCTATGCATGTACATATATATATATATATATATATATATATAAATGTATGTATGTATGTATGTGCATACACACATAGATACATGCATACATATATACAAAACATGGTGAAAAGGAGTGTAAGAGGAATGATTTATTTCATAAACAAGCAGTAACAATTTTGACATCATCGAATAAACCCTTAATGGGTTGTGAAAGATGCAGAAGAAAATGAATAACCAGTACCATTGTTTGCATTTTGAAAGGATAGGCAAAGGATACACATATACATCGATTTGTTGAATGAACAAGAGACACAGAATGTAAAATGACAAATATATGTATGGTAGCCTGCTGTATGTGCAATGGAAAGTAGAAAAATATAAACAAATGCTAGAATGTATAAAGCAAGAAGACACTGCATAAATGAAAATAACTATAAGTACCTACCTGAGACTTGGGATATTAGAGGAATGTGCAGAGGATGCTTGTCGTTGCTTTCAATACATACATACATATATACATGTATGTATGTTCCACATACATACATATATGTATGTATATATGTATGTATGTATAAAATAACATACATACATATATACATACATACATGTATGTATATATGTATAAAACCAGATGTGTACATACATACATACCATACATATATGTATGGTATGTATGTATGTATTGACATACATACATAGCTGCTATATGCATATATGTATGTGTATGTATATATGTATGTCTGTATGTGTACATACATACATGTATGTATGTATATATGTATGTCTGTATGTGTACATACATACAGACCATACATATATGTATGGTATGTATGTGTATATGTATGTATATATGTGTACATACATACAGACCATACATATATGTATGGTATGTATGTACACATACATACATACATATATGCATATATGTATGTATGTATGTGTACATACATACCATGTATATATGTATATATGTATGTGCATACATATATACATATATACATGGTATGTATGTACACATACATACATACATTAGCATATACGGTATGTATGTACACATACATACATACATATATATACATACATATATGTATGGTATGTATGTACACATACATACATAAGATATATGTGCATATATGTATGTATGTATACATACATACCATGCATATATGCATGGTATGTATGTACATACATACATACATATATACATGGTATGTATGTACACATACATACATACATATATGTACTCTATGTATGCATTGGGTTTTCAAAAAAGAGCACAAGAAATTAACCGAGGGTTTCATAATAATAATTCCTCACTCGCAGGAATACAAAAGTGTGTTTTCAGATAGATGCAGAATATTCTAGGCAAGGGTTTCATGAGATTAATTCATTAAGCACACGAATTTGGAAAAAACCATGCAAGGGTTTTGACAAATACATATTTATTTTTAATGGGTTTGTCGATTTATGCCCAAAGTGACATGGGTTTTTTATAGACATGTGTTCAAACCCACGAAATTCCTGATCATTTATGGAGACAAAATCATGAGACAATCGACTTTACCAGGTCGTATTTAATCATTTAACCACAATAAAACCCGTATTTGGAAAAACAAAGCAAGGGTTTTCACAAACCCACGAAATTCGTTATCATTTCTGCAGACAAAATCATGATACAGTCGACTTTACCACGTTGTGAGCGCGCGGTAAAATGAGGACAGGAAATTATTTTACCCCAAAAAAAAACCCGTGTGTATAACGCCAGTACCATGACATTAGCAAAATAAAACAAGCACATGGCGAGAAGCGTGTAAGATGAATGATTTATTTCATAGACAAGCAGTAATAATTTATCAATCGTCGAACAAACCCTTCACGGGTCTTAATCATTGAATAAACCCTTCACAGGTCATGAAAGATGCAGAAGAAAATGATTAATCAGTACCATTGTTTTCATATTCAAAGGAGAAAGATGTTAGATGTTACCTGAAGCCGTGCACACGTGCAGGAGCTGTGGAGAGTTGTCACCATCTGCATCCTTCTCCATCGTCGGGAAGCTTCCAGACATAGCGCGCGGTAAAGCGAATGAATAGGATGGGATACCCACAAAAAAACATTAGTCATATGCGTCAATCGGACCCCAAATAAAGATTATTTGGGGTGTAATGTGTTTGGTGTCCGGTGCTTTAGTAAGGAGATTAATATGTAGGAGTGATTTTTAATGGGTGCCAAAATGATTCTATAAGGTGCTAACGTGAATTAGACCCATTGACTTTTGAGAGGATTTGAATGATAAAAGAGTTTTAATTAGATATTAAAAGTGACACATTTAGGTGTTTTTTTAAAAAAAATTGGTGGTTATATTTAGTGGGTACTAGGACGTTAGGTGATGGCAAGCGGATGACACCTCTAAAAGGGGTCTTTTTGACCTCCGCGCGCATATCGGATGCTACCGCACTCTACCGAATTTCCCAGAAGCCAAAACCTTAGTTATAAGATCTTAACTCATGTGCGAAAAAAACCATAAAATTTTTTCCGATTCGACATAATTGAATTCTACGGTTGTGCGAAGTTAGCCGGATAATGGGTCTTCTCCCCTAGATAACTTACTAATTACGGTTTGATGAAAGTAAGTTCATCAAGGTTATTTTCAATTGTTATGAGCATTGAATGTTGACCATTTAAATAAAACAAAGGATTTAGTCATGTAGGATGTAAACAATTTTATTTCTCTTTACAATTATATGGTGAAATGTTGTAATGGTGAAATGCTGACTAGTATGAAATAAGATTTTCTATAACTTGAATAAATTTTTTGGATCTAAGCAATGTTGTTGACCTTTAAATAAGTATTCCAACTACACAAATAAAATAAAATTTATTAGATCCTACATGATTATACTTACATGCATGTCAAAAAAAATTCACCATACTAAAATGATATAAGTTTTTTAAGGAATCTCACAAAAACTAAACCCTCATAATTCTATCCTTGCATGTGGTTGAAGAGTTATGCATCTACAACCTATTTTATCTTAATTTTTTAAAATATTATGGCACATTTATCAAAGTTTGCATGTATAAATAAAAGGGTTTTCACAAGTATGATGCTTCCTTAGCATTGAAATAAAAAATGAGGTTGTGAATCACTACAATTAGTTAGCCCCAAGGTTAAAATCCAACAAAGAAAGATGTTTCAGAAACATTTCCACATTTCAACACTAATTATGCATAGTAAAAATCTAGTTTTCTCTTTGCAACAACTGTAGGGGGAGTTTCATATCATGCATCACATGTGTCGGATCTTGTAGTAGGTGTTAGACACCAAAAATATTTTATGTATAGATTTTATAAGGGTTATTGCTCCTACTTGACAACTATAGCTCAGTCATGATAGCTAGGTGTGGGTTTTCAGCACATACCAAACAATCAATTTTAGCCCCAAAACTATTGAGAAAATATAAAGTAATTAGTGATGTACTAAACGACATCTAATGGTGCATTTAAGGTAGGCCATATATATGATGATCCATGTTCAAACCTTCATTCTAAACTACCTTTTTGCCATCCTTTAAATTTAAATTCTTGGCAACGAATGTTATTTTGAAAGATAATGAAGGGTTTCAATGCTTCAATGAGGATTTGTAAAGGTTGTAGATAGTCTAAAATACCTTCCAAGCTATTTCAAAGACTATCTAATGGTTTCATGAGAGTTTTAAGCGGTTAATCTCATGATGAACATTTAGAGACTTTTCTAATGTACATGAACAATAGTAACATAGCATAAAAGGACACCTTAAACACTCAAATCAAGACTTCTAATTATAGCAACTTAGAGACTAGCTAGGAAAGAAAATACAAACAAGAGGTGGGTATAAGAACCCAAATCATATCTTGATACCATAAAACTAATACCTTATATTGGAAAAATTCCAACTAGCTCAAGTATTTCGATCTTACAATCTAATCAACTCATCAAGAACCACGGAAAACTAGAACACTTTTTAAAGTTAGGAGAACATTTGATCAATAAAGGGCTTCAACATTTTTTAAAAGCTAGGAGAACTAAGTGATTAAATTTGACAACCTCCCTATCCAAGCAATGATTTCCCTATGAATGCCTTCCTAAAAATGAAAAGAGTGACCAATCAAAGGCCTCCATATCCGAGCAACCTCTATCAAATTGAAAATAAATTGGATCCTGATTTGGATGATTGCCGCCTGCAATCTTCGTGTATTGACTAAACCAATGTAGTCTTATGAGAACTATTCCATAGTTAATTAATTTAGATGAAGAAAACAGAGAGAAATGACCTAAAACCCAGCTCCCACATGTCTAAGTACGCCATAATTTCTAAGTAGGAGATGTGAGGACAAACAGATACTCGGTAAAGTGTCTTAATCCAGATCCAAGGTGTATTAAACTAAACATCAATGGGGAAAGTCCAGTGAGGAGGTTTATATAGGGCTCATCAACGTAAAATTTATGATGAACATCTTTCTACATGATCTCTATCCAATAACTAGACTTAGACTAGCAATGCTGCTGCAGAACCTGCAGAGGATGGAGCTGAGCAATTCAACGGTAACCTGGTCGAAAGAGGGAAATTCATAGCGAAAAAAATCTTCTAAATATAGGTAAAAAGAAGCGTGTAGACCCTTCAAAGAGCTTACATAAAGCCCCAAGAAATTATTAAGAAAGAGAGCGTTCATAAAAATGAAGGAAGCAGGCATAGTCGTTAATGTACCTGAACAGTAAATGAGTAAATGAATCTGAAGCATCAGCAACTCCCTTCTCCCCTTGATGATCACTCCAGTCCTCCCAGCGCGTTCAATTTTTCTGTCTTATAACACTGCCTTAGATGACTGTCAAAACCATAGCTCTAACGTAGCTTATATGGTCGCCGGGTTAACTTGTTTGCGTCGTCACCCATGTGAACACTGCCTTCAATGAAAGGACCACAATTTCATTGACGATCCTAAATATTTTTTATTTTTATAAATACACATTTAAAAATATTTTTAAATTATAAATTGCATTGCCTAACTTAGCTTATATGGTCGCTGGGTTAACTTGTTTGCATCGTCACCCATGTGAACACTGCCTTCAATGAAAGGACCGCTATAGAGGTTGTAAACGCATTAAGGGATCACCCTCTCGGGTCTTGCAGAGCCCAAAGTGTAGTAGGTCTTCAAAATCCTCGTCAGTTGGTCCAAGTCCTTTGAGTTGTCATTGATTGTAATTGGCAATTCCATAGGTAGATTAGAAGACCAACCTATTTATAGTAAAAAAAACCAACACATTCTTTTACCCTCTCAAGTAGTTCATGAAAATACCAAGGAAACTTCGTTAAAACCTTGTGGATTTTTGTTGTTGCATTTATAATGGGACCAATATTCATAGTAAGCACAATAAAGTTGAAGCCTCTTACACTCCCATTTGATCCCTTGCTTGATATTTCAACAAACACAACAAGACATGTGGTGTAAGGTATAACATTGGACTTAACACATTAGAATAAAAAAATTAAATTAAGTACATGTTCTAAGTAAAAATAAAAATGAATAAATAAATTTAAAACATATAAATATGGTTAATCATATAAGGATAAACAAAAGTATTATACAACATAACAACTATATATAATTATCTTGACTAGTTTCCAAGACCATTATTTAAGTACATAATTATACTTAAAGATCCATACCTTGTTCTATCCCAAGATACATACAAAATAGTAAAATTATTATCTTCACTTTATTCTCTAGAGATTTTTGAATATCATATAAAATAGGATTAAATAAAAAAGCTAACCAATAAGGACGCATTTTCCATATTACATTCTCTCTTAAAAAATCCTTTATCACACAGGTTCCGTAAAAAGATAAGTTTATGAAACTATATATTCAAGATTCATATTTCAAATAGCATGTATTATCATTTAATGGCTCTAATATATTTGTTCTTGAAATTATTTATCACCTAAACAACCACAAAAAAAGACTATTGTAACTTCTTTTCTTGCCAACTATTTTGTGCCTTTCATGATATAGTTTGATAATGATAATCTTAAATTTAACAAGTTATCCATGTTTTTACAATGATCTGCATAGTAATTTACAAAGAATATTTATAATAAATATTTACCTTTTAATGGTGACTTCTGTAATATCTCTTAACTACTTAAACTACACCATAAAATAATTGTTAGTTATTTTAAACTAATTTTAATACATGCATGTCTATATTTCTATTTCTTAGTGGGTGTTGATAGCTTGTAATTTAATACATATGTTATTCTTAACTCAATTTTCAACACCCTTCATTAATTATAAATATATCCTAATAATATTAAATTATCTAATATTTATATATTGTCTAATACTTGTTCTAAATGTCTATTATAAGATCTTTGACTATAAAAGTTATGTATTACATAGTCTTCCATACTATAGATAACCTTCTTATTAAATACTAAATCGTACTAGTCACGGATTCACAAAAGAGCCTCACAATTATTAACCTACTATATAGTTTATATATTTTAGATATTTTTTATTCACTTGCATCTCAATATAAACTTTAACAAAATAACTATTCATAAAAATATCGCATATCTTACACACCAATCAATTAGTACTACTTGTCATACAAACATATTTACAAACTTAAATTAATGCCCAATAAATTTAAGATTACACTCACATAAGTCAAAAATTTCCTTGACAAAATTGCACATTCAATCATGTATTTTTTCTTGATAGAATCTAAGAGAACAAAACCTAAACTATCATCTAGTTGCGAAACTATGCCAATGTAAGTTAAGGAAACATTTTGATCCTACATTATTATGTTCTTTTAGTTGACAAAAAATAGAATATATTAATATTAAAGAAAAACATATGTTCAACACAAAAATACAAATATTTCGATTGTTAAAACTAAGATATAATGGAGAAAATTCGGACCATGATTTAAAATGGTCAATACATCCATAACCTACATTACTTGTTAAAAATATATTCTCTATAAATACACTACCCATCCAAAACTATTACATTATATAAACGATAGACCTTTAATAAAAAGCTAAAAAATAATAATTGAAATTGCATGTCAAAGACATTCTTCATCAGGGGTATTTCAAAGTTAGAGAAGATCCGTTGTGCATGTAATTGCAACCTAGTTCTCCCAAGGAAGGACAAGGTTCTGAAGCCTTTTCATCATACCCATTTTGTTGATATCCTGAAATCAGGATATTCCATTAGAAAACTGTGTTCTGAGGCATTTTGTCAAATAGTTCAGGTGCCTTGTCTAAGCTTCCACATTTTTCATATCCTACAATCAGGACATTCCATAAGAGCAATTTTTTTTGGCATAGGCTGGGAGGATGCTGGCAATGATTGTAGAGTCTGGATGTACACCTGCCAATTGCATTTGGTTACAAGTTTCTAAGGACTTTTTAACAAACCCATTATGTCGATATCCTACAATCAGGTGTTCCATTAGAAAAATGTGCTTTGAAGCATTCTTTCAAATAGTTCAGGTGCCGTGTCTATGCTTCCACATTTTGGATATCCGACAATCAGGTCATTCCGTGAGAAGAAATTTCTTGCAGGCGTTTTGTGAAACAGTTCACGTGCGTTGTCTATGCTTACACATTTTGCATACATGTCTGCTGGGGTAGTTGCAGCTACAACATCTGCAAAGTTCCTCTATCATTCATCGTTTGATGAATGCGCATACCTGTTCCAAAGCTCCCATTTTTGCACAAGCTGTGAGGACGCTGGCAGAGGCTGCGAACTCTGGCTTTACACCTGCCAATCACATTTTGTTGAAAGTTTCTAAATCCTTTTCAACAAAGACATTTTGTGCATATCCTGCAATCACAACATTCAATGAGACTACATTTCTTTGAGGAATCTGATCAAATAGTTCGCATTCCTTCCCTATGCTTCCACGTCTTTGCATACATGTTTACCAGAGGATTTGCAACTGTGATATACGAAAATAATCGCCATTCCATTACGTTTTGATCGATGTCCATACCCTGTTCCAAAGCTCCCATTTTGGCACAAGCCTGGACTAGGCGCGCAAATGGAAATTGTTCGGGTCAAAAACCTGCATACGGAGATCTTACGAGCGGGAGAAACAAATTTAAAAAATTGAACTTTGTGCGCGAGTAACGGAGGACGAGAGTTAAAGGCAATGGAGAACGGCGAACGGGACGGGTTTAGTGGGCCCCCACCAGCCACCTAAGCGGTCAACGCTTAGAGTGCTGGCTAGTTAACGCCGACATACTATAACCATAAATCTACCATAGTTTGTTGATATTGACTTTCAAGTTGTTGAGACCTTATTTTGTTTTGTTGAACATGCAGTAAAGCTAGCTATAATATCATGGCCAGAACAAGAAGCATGGCAAAGAAATATGGGTAAAGAATCTTAGATAGCAATACAAAGTCATACTTTTGATGACCCATCAATAGAAATATGGTTTGAAAAGAAAATTGAAGAGGGATTTGTCATTCTCTTTACATATGGACCTCAATAAAGAGCCTTGTATACTTTGTTGATAGTTTCTTGCACACAATTAACATATTTTAGATAGTGATATGTTGTGGTTACTTAAAACAAATAAAATTGCAAAAGAAACACATGAGCATTTCATAGATAATTTTATTGTATAAAAGGTATTTTAAAATTTTTAAAAATCACCAATAGGCTTTCAAGTAGAATTCTTGGTAATACTCTGCCATTTATAATCAATAGAAATTGGAGAATAAGGAACTATGAACTCTTCTAATATAATCTATTACAAGCGGAAAATAAAACATATAAGTATTACCTGCAGGATGATCGTATTAAAAAACATTCAAAGTTCTTATTCAAAATATGTGCTGAACTAAATTAAATGTTCCCTGCTCACAAATACTTAATTACTAATACATGAGAGCACCCAAGCAAGCCTTACAAAGATAATCATCATGGCCGGGTTGCTCTCGGCCAAATTTGGCAACAACTCAAATTCCTTTATGCTTTTGCAATTGATAGTTTTATTATGAACAAACTTAGAAGACCTTTTGAAATAACTCATTAACATATGCTTTTAGTTTTTTACAAAATTTCAAATGTGATAAAGAAAAAAAAAACAGAAGATATTAAAAGTCCAAAGATGTCGTACAGAAAGACCAAAAACAGGTACACCTGACGGCCCCCAGGTATTTGCCCCTTCGGCCCCTCATCCCTTGCCGCTTCGACAGAATGCAGAGGGGGACGGGTCACTGGCCAAATCGGCCCCCGAAAGTCTTCAAATTCGGGACATCCCCGACAAGCCGGGGAACGCCCTCGACGGAAAGGGGACTGCCAGGCCGTCCCCTGGACGGATAGGGGACGCCTAGCTGTCCCTCGACCGTCCCGGGGACAGCTGGCCGTCCCCTATCACCCAGCAGCATATAAAACATAAAAATAAAAGTTTTTTTTTAATTTTTTCTTTTTTAAAACATTCCTTTGTGGGCCCCACACCTTCCCAACCCTAATATGGCCACTTAAAACATTTTTTTACCTTCATTTGATCTCATTTTAACTTGCCAAGATAAAATTGCAGCCAAGAGCAAAAGTGAGAAGAGAAAGAGGAGGGTTTGAAGGAGTTCAAGACAAGATTCACAATGGTGAAGTTGTTCCTCATGAATTAGGGGTTAGTAAAATATTTCAATGCAAAGAATGCAAAGAGTTTGAGAATATTGTTGGAGGAACTTGTGTTAAATCCTAGAGGTGAGCACTGAAAATGTGGTGAAAGTTGTAACCGATAATACAATAGCATATGTGATGGCAAGGAAATTGCATCAAAAGAGGCAACCAAAATTTTTTTGAACCCCCTACATTACTCTTTGCCTTGACCTTCTCTTGAAGGATGGGAAAAATTGATTGAGAGAGACTAGTGGTGGAAGAAATCATGAACATCACCAAATACATCTACAATCACATTTGGGTTCTCAACTGGATGAGAGATCACACTAGAGGCAAAGAGCTTGTGTGAGCAGATTTGATAGAGTTTGCAACTAACTTCCTCACTTTGCAAAGCATGTGTTCTTTGTTAACATCTTTGAAATAGATGTCCGTGTGCCAAGCATGGTTGGATTCACCCTATTCAAAAATGGCCCATTGGGTTGCAAAGACAATTTTTAAATTTTAGATTGTATTCTTCAATTTCATTTTTTTACTTTCTAATTGCAAGATATTGTGTCAGAGTTTGTGATCCATAGATGTTTGTAATTGTGTTTGTTTTTCTGTTAGAACATAGGTTACAATATAACTTATTGTTCTATATTGTTTGTGAGAGTTTCATATTTTGTTAGTTTGAATGGTCATGTTAATTTAAGATTAGTTTCTTAGTTTGGGTGGTGGTTTGTGTAGTTTTAACTTGGTGGTATCTCATGCGAATTTGAAGGGCTTTCAAAAGCATTGAAAGCGACGTAATCAAATCCCACATAATTCAGTTTATTGTTTCTAGTATTGTGCACTCATGATTTAATTTTGTGTTTATCTTGTGCATTCTAATCCTACTAGTGATATCAGAGGTGGTGGTATATCTATACAATATGATTGGTGATTGTCAAACCCATTGTGAGTCTTGTCTTCATCTATTAATTTGTTTGATAATTCGATTCTATGATGCATATGTCAATATGATTGGTGATTGTTATGATTATCATTACTCATATGAATATCTTATATTTGAAATTTCCCTATATTTTTAAAATTTATCTCTCCCTATATATATATATATATACTATACAGCCGTCCCCCCGTCCCCTAAAATCCCCTCAAAAATTTTTCCTCCTCAAACGCCCCCGGCCATTCCGTCCTCCGAAACTGGTGGAACATAGACCAAAAACCATGTGCAGAAAAAACAAATTAGCCAAAGTATCATATATTATTACGAAGCAGTAGCTTGTAAAGCTTTAAACTATGTTACTGGTCTTAGATTTTGTCAAGTGCAAGTCTCAACACAATGGTATATATAAACATGATCCTTGGTAAGTCTTATTGCTTGATGCATCTCGTTCTATGTGCTAAAGATCTAAATTTATTACATTATCATACAGTGCAACCTTGCTTTTTGAGTTGCCCTTGGTATTGCATTTCCTTCTATATGACAAATCCTTGAAGCACAGACCTATACTGTCTGTCCCTGGTCTTTGAAGGGTTGGCTGATGGGAAATTGCTCTAATTTACTGACTGTTAATAAGAAATTCGAAGTTCAAGTTACTGCTTAAATTTTTAAATGAAGAAATTGATAATTAACTTGCTGAATTAAAGAACACGAGCACACGATTCTGACTGTAAAGTTTGTTGAAGGCTCAATGCGGTCAAAATTGAGTGGTTAGAGATCCCCTTGTTGCAGATAGGAAACTTCTTTGACTAAATGAGGAATGCCAGTGTTTTTGAAGAGAGATCTTAGATATAGGTACCATTAATTAGGAATTAAGGAAGAAGGCATTCCAAAGATAATTTTTAAGGCTTGGCGTGGGTATTATTGGTTTGCAATTGTAATATTTGAGCAAAAAAATTCCCTGTTGTGTGAATATGCCCGATGAACATCATGTTCAGTAAGAACCTATATTAGTTGTGTAGGTGTTTTGGATGACAGTATGGTATATTTTAGAGGCGAGAAAGAGCACTAATAACATTTGAGAGTAGTTTGTATTTTCTGAGCACACATATGATAGATCTATAAAGTGTCAATTATTTGTTGTATGTTTATAAAATATGATAGATCATCTCTTATGACTAACCTAAATTGTTCTACTAATGAAGAAGTTTGAAATTCTAAATTCATATTCAGTATATTGGAAGTCATTGGAATGGACTATGAAGAAACAAGAAAGGTAATCATGGCCTAGCTGAAATGGGTAATGTTTTCATAGCAGACCCAATCCTAGTATTTTATCAAGGCTTTGGAAGTGCGATAGGAAGATGTTTTGGACATGACTATTTTGTGGATAACCCAAATAAAGAACATCAAATATGTAGGATCTAAAAGACCCTGCTTCCAAAACCAGCTGATAAAGCCAATATTGTTAACACAGAAAACAAAAGAGAACAGAAAATTATAGCAGCAGCAAATATAAACAATAAACTCAGAAAAACAGAGCAGAACAGAGCCACATACTTTCTGTATATATTTTGCAGGCTCAAATCAAAACAGTTCTTATTTATGAATATATATAAAAGACAGTTCCAATACAAAGATGCTGAAACAAAACGTTGGATCTAAATATAGAGTAATGCATGCTGATAATGCATGCGTTATTAGCTGCGTTGAAGAAAGGGCAGCAACAGGAAACTAAAAAAAGACTTAAAAAATAAAAACAGTCACTGCATGTAATACGCAGTATGCAGATGACTGACAACATTTATTCAAAAAAGGTTGTAATGCCTGGAGCAGCGCAGGCATCACCAAAAATAGGGAAATGTAAGCATCAAATGTCCACAAATATCCTATTTACATTGTTACACCAATCTACGCTCCCTTTCAGTTTATATCCAATCTCTTCGCTATTGCTTCCCATCCCACCCAAAAGTATTTGTGAGAGGATTGAGTTACCGTTCATCTACTACTGGTAAGGTCTTAAAACTTGCTTCACCTATTAGTTTATATTATATATCTTTATAGAAGCTTTGAGCAAAAGAAACCAGTATTGGTAAAGCTTTCCAGTTAATTGGTCTTGAAAAAGAAATGCCAATGTTCGTGAAATTATGAATGAAAAAGCATCAAAATCTGTGTCTGATGATATTTTTTATCTTTATCGTTAGGAGTTCTACCTCAAACGTTAGATGGGCATTGAAAGATGACAGTAATTCTAAAACAATTAAGTTTGGTGTAAGAGCAATTAACATGTGAGACAAGAATTGAAAGGAAGCAAAGGTGTGGAACGACGCTTCCAACACTAATCTATGTGGAGAGAGATTGCAAATTCATACAAATCATTAAAACAAATTTGTCAGAAAACCTTTCCAGGTAAGAAAACCCACACCAAAAGCATGATACTTTGTATTATCAGTAACAAGGAATTACAATACAATAGCAGTACTATGCTTCTCCAAGTGTTCACCAATCTTTGACAAAAACAAGAATAATTCTGGCAGCATAACGTCTCAAAAATTATCAAGTTTTTCAATCTGCTCTCAATACACTAAGCCCTCGAATTATATCTCTTACAACATAATAGAGATATCTTTACTCATGCATTATTCAAAACATAACTTAAAGTGTAAAGTTTTAGTTACATCTTGAATGAAGCAATCACTCAAGTAGCAAGAAGACAACTACAGGATTACAAACAATATAAAAATATCTTTCATGCATCGAATTTGATTACTGTGTTAACTCCACCGTTGAACTCATCCATCGCTGACTGTGGAATGATAAAATCTGGCTTCATGTGATTGATGTTTTAATCCCCTAAGTCTCCACCCATTTTATCTCATCCACCACATAATCGCATATTAAACTTCCTTTATGCATGATCGAGAAGTTTCAGCTTAACTCCAATCGGCTACCATCCCATGACCGCTGGAAATAAGACTAACTCCCCATGCACTCATGTGTTTTAGCCATCCACCATTCATGCAAACAAGTTGAGATAATCATTAACTCAAAAATCTCCCACTTGTCGAAGACTTGTCATGAAGTCATCTGTAATCAACTGCTCAGGGCCCCAAGGCCCATGGAAACAACACACCATCTAAACTTCTCTGTGCTCACTGGCTTTGTCAGTGCATCTGCAACATTTCTCAAAGTGTCAACCTTCTCCAAATTTACCTTTCAGTCTTATACCATATCATGAACAAAATGATATTGAACATCAATGTGTTTTGTCCTAGCATGGAAAGTGGTATTCTTTGCTAAGCAAATGGCACTTCCTCGACCGCCACACAACAGTATAGTAAGATGTCAAGTGCATCAAAACCATTTATTTGAACACAACCACTTAACTAAATGGCTTCCTTGCAAGCATGAGGAAGCGCCATACCGCTTTCAGCTTGTGATTAAAGTTTACCATACCGCTGCCATCATCCAACTAATCACAATTCACTATCTATCGTGAACACATATCCACTGGTGGATCTTCTGCTGTCAATGTCACCTACCCAATTTGAATCCACATATCCATGAATACTTACGGAATGCTGAGAACCAATAGGATAACCATGATAACATAAAGAGTACTCAGAAGTACCTTGCAGATATCTAAACACTCTCTTTACCGCATCCCAATGTACTCGTCCAGGATTAGCCATATAACGACTAAGGACTCCCACTGCTTGGGTAATGTCTGGCCTTGTACAAACCATCACATACATCAAACTGCCAACAGCTCTCGCATATGGTACTCTGGTCATGTCCTCCATCTCAGTAGGAGATTTTGGACAATCCTCCATAGAAAGCTTCATCCCTTGCATCACTGGAACAACTAACTACCTACAATCTTCCATGCTAAATCTCTCCAACACTGAATTCACATAGTTGCTCTGGCTTAACCAAAGCTTTCTGCAAGCTCTATCTCTTCTGATCTCTATCCCTAGAATATACCTTGCTGCACCTAAATCCTTCATCTCGAACTGTGCTGACAACTGAGACTTCAAATCTGAAATCAAATTCATACCATTCCCAAAAAATAACATATCATCTACGTACAATGTAATTATGAGAATACGACCATTATCGGATTTAGATCTCAGAAATCCCAAAGACAACACAAAGGTGTCAAATTTTTGGTACCACATTCTAGGAGACTGCTTAAGACCATATAAAGACTTCTTCAACTTACAAACCAGATTTTCTTTACCTTTTACCACAAAATGCTCTGGCTGTGACATATAGATCTCTTCCTCCAAATCACCATGAAGGAACGATATCTTCACATCTATCTATTCCACTTGTAGATCATATGCTGCTACAAGCGATAACAAGAACCGAATATATGTCAGCTTCGCAACAAGAGAGAATATCTCACCATAGTCAATTCCCTCCACTTGAGAATACCCTTTTGCAACCAAACGTGCCTTGTGCTTTTCAACACTACCATCAAGACCACATTTCTTCTTGAACAGCCATTTACATCCAACAAGTTTTCATCCTTTAAGCAAAGGTGTCAGATCCCATGTACTATTTTTTTTCAAAGCAGCCATTTCTTCATCCATGGCTTTCATCCAAGAATTTTCATCACTCATACCCATAGCCTCTCTAATAGTCCTAGGCTCATCAGTGTTAGCAATCAAAGCAAAAACACAACTAGAATCCAATAGTGAATAACCAAATATTTCTGGTGAATAATCAAACCTCTCTGGTGGCCTCCTATCACGTGTAGACCTCCTGAATTGCTAAGGTTGTGGTTCTTCTTCTTTAGAACTTTCAGAGCTTCTAGGGCTCTCCTCATCACTAGGTTCAACAGGAGTATGTAGTTCACTTTTCATTGGAGTAAGTGGAATTTGAACTACCTCCTTTTGCTTCTCCTCTTTCTTTGGCTGCAACTCAACTGTGAAAGGTTTCAACTCCCGAAATATTACACTTTTGCTATGGAGAACCTTCTCAGAAACTGGATCCCAAAGCTTGTACCCCTTCACACTGACACCATAGCCAATGAAGATACACTTAACTGCCTTGTTCTCCAACTTAGATCTCTTTACACTCGAAACATGAGCATAACCTTCACAACCAAAAACTCTGAGATGTCTCATCGAAGGCTTCTTACCAGACCATGCCTCCATGGGTGTCTTTTTAGTAAGAGCTGATGTAGGAGATCTGTTGATTAGATAACATGCAGTGGCTACTGCTTCAACCCAAAACTTCTACTCAAGGCCAACACCACTCAACATACTCCTAGCCCTCTCCATCAACGTCCTATTCATTTTCTCTGCAACTCCATTTTGTTGTGGAGTATATGGAGTTTTCTTATGTCTTTCAATCCCATGCTCTTTACAGAACTTATCAAATTCTGCCAAACAAAACTCACCACCGTTGTCAGTCCTCAAACATTTAATCTTTCTATCAGTTTGATTTTCAACCAAAGCCTTAAACTCCTTAAATTGATTAAACACTTCAAATTTACTCCTGAGAAAATAAAAAAATGTCCTTTTACTATAATCATCTATGAAAGACACAAAATATACATATTTTCTTAATGAAGGAACATTCACAGGACCAAACACATCCACATGAATATAGTCCAAAACCCCTATAAAACTTATGAGAACTGGAATAGAAAGAAACACGGTTTTGTTTTCCATATACACAATGTTCGCAAAAGTCAAACTTGAGATTACAATCATCAAGGCCTTCAACAAGGCTTTTATTTTTCAGGGCTCTTGGTGTATGGTAAACCAAAGCTTGCTTGCACAACCTTTTAGAGACCTTTTCACTATCTCCTTCCTGGAACCTAACTCCAATGGTTCTTGTTGAGCTTGGGTGATTAACCAAGCCCTGCTCCAACTCTTCTCAAAGAGTTTTCCACTTGTGCTTAGCTTAGGAAGACCAACACCAATTGAAATTGCATTATTCTTCACAACACCTAGAAGGATCTAAGTGCTAGCTTCATCATCTGACTTGAACTCTTTGCAAGGGAGTTAGAAGCTCTGTTTCCTTTCATTTCACATTCAATTGAATGCATCTTGAATGTTCTTTAGCCTTCAATTTACCCGATCTCAAGATCTTACCTTGAAGAGGCCTATTCCCTACTAGCCCTTACCAGTTAGTTTTTGGCTTTTCTTGCTCAAATTTGACAAACAACCTTTCAATTAAATTTCATTTCTAGACACCCTTTTCAAGATTTTAAATCTTTCCTAGGGTTTCAAGCCTCTGTCTCTACCATACAGTAGATTCCTACAATCAAGGAGGATTAGGGCTAATAGGCCTATTACTTAGGGTTTCACTGGTTTTTGATTCAAATCTCCTTCCAAAAGATTGAGTGAAGATTCAACCCTTTTGTCAAGTGAAGATCTTGTCCAACCCCACCTGAAACCGTATGGATTCCATACAGTAGACTCTTCCCCTGCCTAAGTTCTTCAACTTTCACTCTCAAACACCTAACCGAGCAGTCCTAGCTCGCCTAGGGTTTGATTTTACAAATCATTGCTTGGCTCTCAAGGTTTCCTACTACTAAATATTTACAATGGACTGGCTCCTCTCCCATATTCAACCAATCTTAGGAAAACCTCGTGGTCAGTGTTTATGGGGGAGCCATTTTAAGTCACACTGCTCAAAACAAAGAAAACAAACAACTACACTCTAGTCTATGAATTCAAATGAGTAATCTTACTCTAAGGAACTTGAACGTAAGATGAAAGTTACTCTAAACTATTCTATGAACAATACCATAATAAGCTTCAAGATACAAGCTCCTTGGTAACATCAAGCTAAAAACACATGGGTAAATACTGTGAAAATACATAATTTCTCTTATTCACCAAAGCCAAAATTTGATTACAACAACTACTACTGCTACTACGAGCCATCATTCACATTAGGGATGCCTTTACCATGTTTCAAGGGTAGTTGAGCAACCACTTACTCCTGATTTCAAGGGATTCCTATCCACCTAAGTTAGATGCAACTCCACAACTGCTATCATGCAACTTTTACAACAACATTTTGTAACTTATCACTATGTTATGATCCTAATTTTTAGGACCTCAATCTCCTTGCTTCGAACAATCAACTTCCTCAACTGACTCTAGGCATCTTTTAACAAATTAAATGTGATTGGTACACATTTAATACTTATATTCTAACATCAACTATCCAAAGCTAAATCAAAGCAAAATTTAAACCACAATGATAACCTATTGATGACTTTAGTCCTAGTGACTAACTCATCACACACCAACAAGACCTTCTAAGGTCCAAACTTAGCACTCTAATACCCTAATTTGGCTAAGATCAGGTACAAGCCAAAACTTATGACAAAACCACAATGGAGTTAAGCCAAGGTGCTCCCCGCACCGCTCTAAGACCCTTCTCACCAATATGACCGAGTCTTTGGTGCCATAACATTGTCTTCTCCGCTGGAAGCTTCATCTCCAAAGCATTTGCACCTTTAGGTACCCAGAAAGCATGACCATCAAATGTACAAACAATAGACTTCTTCACTGCTAGATCTAATGGTGAGGATGAAGAATCCAAAGGCCTTTTCTTTGAAATATCAGAAGAACTATTGCACTGAATAGTGCATGCATCCAACTTGTACAGAGTGCCGATTTGAACACCCTTAGCCAACACCATAGATCCTCTTGTCATCTTGCATCCTCCATTTGAGAAAATAACCTGCACACCCATATTACTTAACTTACTTACAGAAAGTAGGTTTCGTGCCAAACCCGGGATATGCAATACACCATCAATCCCCTTCACTCTACCATCAGGGAATCTAATCTTGATTCTTCCACGACCAACTATCTTTAGATGAGAGTCATCACCCAGATACACCTTCCCACCATCATACTCTTCATACTTTGAGAACCAACCCCTATGCGAGGTCATGTGGAAAGAGGCACCTGAGTCTATTAACCACACATCTTCTGATGCATGTGTTGTCAAGGCTACGACAAAAGCATCTGCATCATCTTGAGAGGATTTTTCAGAGTTAGAATCAGAAAAAATCTTTTTACCTTTCTTTCTCTTCTCCTCCTTGCAATCTTTACGTAAATGACCAGGTTTTCCGCAATTCCAACATTTCGCTTTGAACTTTCCAGGAGACTTAGATCTCCCTGAAGATTTTGATCTAAACTTCTTGTCTTTTTTATTGCCTTTGTCTTTAGGTCTGCCACGAATAGCAAGTGCTTCTTTGGCCATCTCAGAAGATTTTCTCTGCATCTCCTCAGACAAGAGTGATGGAACCACATCATCCATTTTGAAACTAGTGGTGGTACTTCCAATAGCCATAACCAGGTGATCCCATGAGTCTGGCAAAGAACATAACAGAAGCATGCAACGATCCTCATCTTCAATCTTGTCACCAACAGAACCCAACTGAGCAATCAACATGTTAAATGCAATCAGGTGATCTGCAATGGATCCTCCATCTTCCATCTTCAGAGAATACAATTTATTTCTCAGGAATAACTTGTTTACCAGAGATTTAGCCTGATAAACATCTCCAAGCTTCTTCCAAAGAGATTTTGCAGTTTTCTCTTCATGGACATTCAAGAGCACTGAATCAACCAAACAAAGTCTAACCAAACCCTTGGCTTTTTGATCCTTCAGATCCCACTCTTCTTGAGTCATAGTGGTTGGTTTTGTAATGGATATTGCAGCCCACATATCTCTATCCATGAGCATATCCTCCATCTTTAACTTCCATAACTCGAAGTTGCTCCCATTAAACTTATCCATCTCGATTCTACTGGATGTGCTTGCCATCTTTATTTTTGCAACAAGATTTTAAAAATACTTCTGCAAAGACTCCCACTCAAACAAAGATCAGTACAAAAAACCTACTACCAAACAACGGGACCCAAACTGGCCAGGCTCTAATACCAACTGAAAGGAAGCAAAGGTGTGGAACAACGCTTCCAACACTAATCTATGTGAGAGAGATTGTGCAAATTCATACAAATCATTAAACAATTACAGAGAAAGAAACACATTCAAATACACATAAAATATTAATACCATAACGCACAAATTTACTGGGGAAAACCTTTCTAGGTAAAAAACCCCACACCAAAAGTATGATACTTTGTATTATCAGTAACAAAGAATTATAATACAATAGCAGCACTATGCTTCTCTAAGTGTTCACCAATCTTCGACAAAAACAGGAACAATTCTGGCAGCATAACGTCTCAGAAATTATCAAGTTTTTCAATATGCTCTCAATACACTAAGCCATCGAATTATATCTCTTACAACATAATAGAGATATCTTTACTCATGCATTATTTGAAACATAACTTAAAGTGTAAAGTTTCAGTTACATCTTGAACGCAGCAATCACTCAAGTAGCAAGAAGACAACAGTTGGTGATAATTACAAACAATATAAAATATCTTTCATGCATCGAATTTGACATTGTTAACTCCACCATTGAACTCTCATCCATTGTTGACTGCAAGTGATAAAATCTACTTCATGCGTGATTGACAGTTTCAGTTAACTCTAAGTCTCCACCATCTTATCTCATCCACCGTGGACTGCATATTAAAATCTCCTTATGCATGATCAATAGTTTCAGTTAACTCCACTGTCACCATCTCATGCACCATTGGAAATAAGACTGACTCCATGCACTCATGTGTTTTAGTCATCCACCATTCATGCAAACAGGTTGAGACAATCAGTTATCTTAACAAGAATGCTATACCTAGAATTCCACCAAATAATTAGATTACTCTATATAACATAGAGATTTACAGCTTCATCCACTTCTATTATTCCAGTATAATATGATAATAAAGACTATAAAGCTGGTAACATAGAGATCAAAAATATTAATGGTTAGCATGAATGACTTTACCCACAAACATTGAATGACTGTTGGCCACGCTTACATTCTTTCAGTGAGAAGTTTCCTGCTTGGGTCAGATCATGTTTGGCAATGGTATGGTGGTTGATCCTACAATGGTTGGAAGTTAAAATCACTTCCCCTAAAAAGGCAAAAAGACATTTGAAGTTTTGCGGGTCTAGCTGGCTATTTCTGGTGTTTTATTTATGGATTGCTTTGCAAATCCTATCACTGCTCTTTATACACAAAGGTATATAGACTGAAAGTTCTGATGCAGCTTTTTCAAAAGATAACAGTACTATTGCTATCTGCTCAATTCTGGAAATATCTGACATGGATAGTTATTTTATGGCATGTGTTTATGCAGCCTTAAAGGGACTTGGTAGAGTGTTTATGTAAGAAAGCAGAATGATTGCTTATGATTTCCAAAACTTAAAATAGCATGAGATAAATTACAAAAGTCATGACCTGGAGCTGGTAAAAATAGTTAATGCCTTAACTAGCTATGGCACGTGTGTCTTTTTGGCCAAAAGATTGATCTAATCTTCGATTTTGCTATACAATAGAAAAGTAGCAAAGAGAACACAAATCAGGATCACACAGATCTCTAAACTTTCTTAAGTTAAAATGAAATCAATCTACTATAATCAAAAGCTAAAGCAAAATCCCTTATCTCAATAAGCACATACAACTGAAGAATCATTTTAGAGATTGCTTGCATAGGACTTAGACTCAGGAACAACTTGGCAAGCATAAGAGTGATATTTGAGTTGAAGCTAGACAAAGCTTCAATAGGAAATCATACAGAGTTGATTACAAAAAAACAACTTCAACAAGGTATGAAATTTGAAACTTCGATGACACTTTCCAATGAATCGACAGAGTTGACTACAAACAGAAAACTCAAGAATCATTATGAATGTTCACATTTTACCTCAAATTTAGCAATAAAATAGCAAAGAGTTGACTCTGCTGATTTCTCCCAAGTCAAATTAGGGGTAGAGGGTATTCCACCACATATGAAGAGAATAATAGTTTGGTAAACAAATCTGATTAGTATCAATAAAGAAATTATTAATCCTATAATTCTACTTCACCCCGGAATTTCAAAAGAAGAGACTAGGAATTCAAAGCTTAGAGGCAGATAATACCACCTGGAGACAAAATGGCCTGCTCTAAAACTTGAAAGGTATGCACAAGCAACCTAGGCAACATTAAAAAGGACAGTGCATTGTTTTCCTCATGCTGATTGGGCTACCACCATGCAGTGAAAAGGCAACTTGCTATTGCTACCAGATGCGGCAGACACCAAATAATGCTTCTGCGGCTTCCTCAAGACACTAAAAGACCAGTCAGTTAAAGGGATATTGCCCAATCACTATAAAAGCTTTTCAACAAAGTGAACTGTAACACAATGTTAAGTGCCCAAGCATAATTAGTATAATTAGTATTACTCACAGGCTCTGAAGATATGACAGATTTTCTAGCTGTGGGGGAAGCGTTCCAATGAGATTGAGGCTCACAAGTGTTCTGCAACAAAAGAATCGAACCCTAAGAATCCATTCTGTTACTTCAAAACAAAATTACATTCCCCATTCATAAAGTAACTTAATAACAACAAACGTACATGTTGATAACATGACAAACAGTCTGATTTTGGTAAGAACAATCACAACCCAATTCATTTGTAATGTTTCCTGCACAGGGATCCACAGTGAAGTTCCAATCTCCTTTCCCCAGTGTCTTTCCAATTGTGATGAGTGCCTCAACTGTTAATTACACCCACCAAAAAAATTAAAAAATTGGGAGTTAGAATTAAAGAATTTTACTCCAGCTAAGTGCAGGGAATTGCAGGGAGGCTACGAATTTGCTGTGTACTTTCATTCCTGGGTGTCGTTGTTGCCTCAGCTTGTCCAAAGAGACAATCCAGAAAAGCGGTGCAGAGGATAAGTGAGATGGTGCACTTAAAACAGGGAGCCATAAGCAGAGCTTGCAGAAAAAACCATATGAGGAAATCAATCGTCAGCTCTGGTGAGGAATTGTCTCGCGCTGAAAATTTTACGTTTATGTGATTTAAAATCTTACTACATGGATGGGGAAGAAACTAGGACGTTTCTCTCCAGCAGTGGAGTTTTTACGGAGAAATCAGCGGAGATAAGATGTCAACAAAGAAAAGATGATAATTCCATGTGAATGACAAATATCTGAATGGTCATTCATTATTCATTATTCATTAGATATTATGGAGGAATAGTTAGATACTATTGAAGAATAGTGTTTGTATATGATTGGAAAAAAAAAAAAAACATTATTCAAAATGCTTACATCATTGTAATATTACTGTACACAACCATTAACCAATAGAATTGAAGGAAAATGATTTTGTAATATTAACAAAAATATGAAATAAATATATACATTAGAAAATATAGTGAACAAAATTTAATTCTTGCATCCAATTGGTTGATTCTTGCCAAATTATTGAAACTAAATGAAAGCATAAGTATACCTGCCTACGACAAGAACTAATAATATCAATGTTCCCAAGGGAAAAAAAAAGAAATAATCTTGTTCACAAAATATTGTTTGAATGTTCAATGTTGTACATAAAATATCAAAACTTAAAGGAAAGACATAAGAAATTGCCTTGCTTTGAAAATGTTGTTGTTCAATGTTGTACATAAGAATATCGATATTTGAAGGAAATAAACAAGAAATTGTTTTTCTTTTTGGAAATAATATTGTCTAATGTTCAATGTTGTAAGTAAAATCATTGATGCAGGAGCATCCATGGTCAAAGGTCTATCCTCATCAACCAAAAATAAATTATTTAATTTTTAATTTCCTAAGGTTTGGTTTAATTATGCAATAGGAAAATAAATTGCAATGTTGAGGCCAAAATACTTTATTAAATAATTGGTCTTTATTTAAATGTTGCATTTTTAGAGTGAGAGAAAGTGTAGGAGGTAATTTTGGAGTTTGAAATTCAAAATTGGAAATTTTGGAATAGGTTTTTTTTTGAGACTTTCTATTCCATTTAAAATATTATTTTTGAGATTCCAAAATCCCTAAAAAATAGGGATGGAGAGAGTGGACACCCAAGATAAGAAAAACAGATTTTTGCTTTAATGCATAAAAGCTAGTGTTTTGGGAAAAATCAATAAAAGACTTCAGTATTCAAATCAATGTGAATGAGCACGACTTGAGTCATGATTTTATTGATTTTTATGAGGCATTTACAATATCAAGTCATGGAATATGGTTCAACAACTTTGTGTTCCATATTTGGAAGCATTTAATGATGAATTTTAACACAAATTGAAGAATTTTCAAAATACAATTGGAGGAAAATGAAAGAGCAGATTTGGGATTTCAAAAAAATGTTTTAATATACATAAAATTGAGTCTTTAATGTATTCAAGGGGAAGCAAGCAATAGTAGAAAGTTTGGAGAAAAAACTTGCAAGTTGCTCTGAGAGTTGCACAAAGAAAAGTGTAGAAAATTAGCTTGTGAAAAGAAGAGGAATTTTGCAGGGGAAGTTTGGTGAGAGTTGAGGGAAGGAGAAATCAGTTTGGTATGAATGATTTTGTAGGCTTGGAAGTGAGGGAATAGCAGCAAATGGATTTAAGAATCCATGATTGAGTTGTTGCAGATTTTGTATTGAATTTTGCAAGTGTTTGATGATCTTGTTTCACAGTTTTGGTAGAAGATTTGAAAGAATGAAATTCTTGTTGTCTTTTAAATTATTTTTTTATTGTACATCAGTTTTATATTAGTTTTGAGACTATTATTATCAGCACATGAGGCTGCACCATTTGTATTGTCAATTTGGAGAAGTTATTGTGATGTTTGTAGGAGTTTATGAATAAACAATCAAGTGTTCATGTTGCAGATTTTTAAATCTAATTTGTTGCATTTGCAATGCATTTTCTCTTGTTCAGAATAGTTGTATGAAAAGGGGGTATGTGTCTTTATCCTCCTATCAATCATCAATGTTTGAAAAATATACAGCCACGAATTGTCTTGCTAGGAAAATATTGTTTGAATGTTCATTGATGTAATATAGATCTAGTAATCTCACACTCCTTCATGCAATGGGTACGTACTAAGATTTGTGGAGGATGAATATTTTAATTTATGGTATTGCATTTGAAATATGGGTGAAATCTCTGTAAAACGTGAGGTGCCAGCTCTTTTTAAATAAAATCGAAATTCATGCATATATAATTTTATTGCCAATTTCATTTTAATTTCCTTAAGAGGAATATGGATTTTGAACTACAAATCCAATAGAAGATTTATGGTAGCCATGCATTTCTGCAAAGCCGAAACAGCTGTGTTCACTCAAGGCCCTTTGAGGAAATATTTACCATATCATTCAAAAGGTCTGTTAAGAACAATGTATTGAGATTAACAAATGAAGATGATATGATATGTATAGTAGGTATTGGAAGAATAGGTCTAGCAACCATTGAATTTGCATCTTCAGTAGTAGCTGGTTTACATTCAATAGTAAAAAATGTTGTGAGGAAAACTGTCAGCAGAATAGCATCAAGTAGAAGGTAAATAAATGCCTTCATTTAGCAGATAACAACAAAACTGTAATAATGAAATTAAACACAACAAAACTGATGTGAACATAATATTAATGGCAACCATTGCATTTACAGTTGCTGTACATTTAATAGTAAAAGATGTTGGCAGGAAAGCTTAACAGAACTGTAATAATAAAATAAAACTTAAGAAAAGTGGTAAAGCCACAAATGTTGTCTGCATTAAAATTTTTTCAAATGGTGAAAATGCCTCTTCTATGCTTCCACATTTCACATACATGTCCACCAGGGCAGTTGCAACTACAACAAATGATAAAATTCCTCTTTTCTTTGAGGCATTATGTCAAATAGTTTACGTGCCTTTTCTATTCTTCCACACTTTGCATACATGTCTACTAGTGCATTGCCAACTATAAGATTAGGAAAAAATCCTCATTCCATAGCTCCCATTTTGGTAGAGGAAAATTACATTTGCTTGAAAGTTTGTAAAGCCTTTTCAACAAATCCATTTTGTACATATCCCACAATCATGAGCTCTCTCTCCCTCGACGGTGCTGTGCAAACAGTAAATGAAAAACAACTTAAATGTATAGACTCTGAAAAAAAAATGACTGAAATAATGGCAAGTGAGTTACCTTAAGATTCATCACACATTTTGTCGAATTATCAAGGATTGCAAAGAGGAAAATAGGGAGAGTTTGTAGGAAAAATCTTCATGGTAGTCTTGAAAGGAGACTCCTAATATAGTGTAGGTGAGCTGAAAATGAGCAGCATAAAGAGTTTCGTAAAAGAGCAGCTTTGAAGGAAAACATGCTACACATGTATCTTTTAATATAAACTATAATAAAGATATGTATTTTTTAGCATTGACATATGAAAACTATCACACAAATGGGGAAGATAGGCATGGTGACAGGATACAAAGAAAATGATAAGTAAACTATGATACCACAAAACATAGAGGTCTGTTAATTGTAGAAAAAACCTTAAGAAATCAGTCATCGTTATATGCAGTTTGTATTCCACATAGATCTAGCTTGCATGAAAAGATTTGGTGCATTAAAAAGTGCTTCCATTCCATAAAAAATTGGATCCCTGCCAAAAACCAGATATGTCTTTAGTTTCTTGATTGTAGATTTTGTAATATAAACCATTTTTAATTTATGTTAAACATTTGTGAATTGACAATTGAAAGTGAAAGGAGTAAAGAATTATATAACCAACCTATAATTTCTTGTTCAAAAGTTTTTGAGAATGTCAAGTGATTGAAGCTGATAGTGTTGACAGTCAAGCCTCCTCTTTCACCCTTCGTGCAACATAAGGGTTGTGTTGCATTCGTGTGTATCTGTGGAATGTGAATGAAGGGTGGATACGAAGACCTCCAAGATGAGTGACTCTGGAAATTGTTGTGAATGTCAACCCTTGTCAGTCAATGTTGCCAATGTCAATGGTGGCCCTTTCAAGTGTAAGGCCCTGTGATTTGTGGATGGTTAAATCCCATGCCATTTTTAGTGGAATTTTCTGCCGCCCACCACGACTCAAAGGGGTAATAGGGACATCTGTTGGATTGTTTGGATCCCAAGAAGGCCCTATGTAATGCTTGAAGCGAACAACAACAAACAAGGGGAGTTGTGGTGGTTTTTCACTCTCCTTGTAGATAATGTGTTTGACTTGTCCAAGAGCACCATTGACGAGGCCTGCATCAGTCCATAGATTACAACTTAGCATCACCTTTTGGTTGACACATAATAGGATCATAGGTTGGAGCTGTTCATCATCTGGATTTAAGTGTGATGAGCTCCCTGTTTGCTCTGCAATGCATAAGGCAATGGGCTGTGCCAAAGACAACAACATACGCTTATTATGGAGTGACACCATCTCATTGGTTGCAAAAAGATGTATGGATGATAAGAAAGGAATTTGTTCTATGGTCGTTAGTGCTGAGCTTGAACGTGACATTAGCAGTTGCCAATCTACAATTGTAGGTTGAGCCTTCCTTAAATTGCACAAGAGTTGATGAAATAGAATTTGAGTGGGATCCTCTCCGCTCTGACGAAACATTTTGGTAAGTGTAATCATTGTTTCGATGCTACGCCATAGTGTGCCACCATAAGAAGAAGAAGAGTACATAGGAATATCCTTGACTGGCGGTAGTTGGCCCAAGTCTCCAAAGAGCAGGATGGAACGACCTCCAAACGGAGTGTGGTTATGTGAAGGGAAGGCTTCGCGCAAGCGAGTGTCAATACGTTCTAGCAGCCTTGGACCGATGAAGCTCATTTTGTCTATCAAAATGTAGCGAACAAAGTACATTTTTTCTTGGAAGTTTGCTAGCATTTGGCCCTACAAGGGAGCCATCTCTTTGATGGGAATGTGAAGTGCGGAATGTATTGTTGCTTCTCCAATGTTGAATACTGCAACACCTGTAGGTGCAAGAAGTAGGAGAGAAGTTTGACCGTTTGGAGCTGAACCATTGAGTGCAAACCTGATTTTTTTGATGAGGTGTGACTTTCTGGTGCCTGCAGTTCCTTGAACAATTATTCTTAGTGGTGGTTGGTAATTGTTGGAAGATAGGTGTGACAACACTAAATCCAATGTTTTTTGTTGTTCGGATGAAAGGGCGTGCGTGGTGTTTACATTGGGTGGGTGGGGGACTTGAAATGCTTTGCGGTTAGACTCTACAAAGCTAGTAGCCAAGTTGTGATGTTGTGGATTTATGGAAGGAGTCTCCCAATCATGATTAAGGTCTATTTCACGGTCACCCAACATGTCAATTTTAGCAAGCTGGATTGGATGGCCTGGGTGTACACTTGACAGAACTTGCCATTCAGATTGGTTACATTGATGTGGTTGTTCTTCATTGTCAGAAGGAGTGCCTGGTTCTGGGTTGGCGGATGTTTCTGGTGCAATGTGTCGCACATGCCATGGATGGTAACTGCATGCTAGCCTCTCCCAGTTAGCAACAATTTCATCTGTGGATGATCCACAGTCGTATGCAATGTTACGAATTGGTTTGTAGAGAAGTAATTCACTCCAACAGAAGTCATGAAATTGTGGGTCATCCCTTGTAGGAATGCTTGTGAAGCGTGGAGAGACTCGAACAATAGCGTTTTTGGCACGCTCTTTCCATTGGTACTTTTTACGAGTTGCTTTGAAGCTCCATTTTTGCGTGACCTCAATCAGTGCCAATGTCTCCATAGAAGCAGGATGGGCCAAGTATGCATCAATGTAGTCTGTGTTGGTTGATGTGGATGTGGCTGAGAGTGAAATGCGTTGATAGTGTTTTTGGTTAACATTTAAAGAAACGAATGTTCTGCTGGACAGACAAAGGGGTAGCTTTAGCAAAAGGTGGCAACTTTCTTGGGCACTTATATCACGGTCAACAACATTGTCAACAAGCATTTTTCTAAAAGCCATTGTCATTGTTGTACATAAGAATATCAATATTTGAAGGAAATAAATAAGAAATTGTTTTGATTTGAAAATATTGTCCTAATGTTCAATGTTGTAGGTAAAATCCTCAATGTTTGAAAAAATAAAAAGAAATAAATAATTGTCTTCATTAGGAAAATATTGTTCAATGTTCAATATTGTACATAAGAATATTATTGTAAGAAAAATAAATAATAAACAAATTCCTATAGAAAAATATTGTTTGAATGTTCAACATTATAAATGAAAATATCAATGCTTGAGAAAAAAAAAAAAAAAAGTTCTTACTTGGAAAAATATTGTTTGAATATTCAATGTTGTATGTAAGAATATCAATATTTAAAAACAGATAAAGAAGAAAAATATCTTGCTGAAAAAATAATATTACTTAAATGTTCTAAGTGATAAAAATATTTTTATAAATACACATTTGCAATCTTTTAAATTATAAATTATATTTCCTATAAACTTAAATAAATATTGTTAAAGTGTTCAAAGCTCTAAAAATTATTTGAATTAAAAAAATTGCTTTCCACATAGGTAATTCTTATATATCTAAATTAGTTTTCAAATTGTGATTGATATCAATTCTTCTAGTGTGTTTAGTCCAACTTGAGTTTAGTGAGGGTCTTTATTTCTAAACTTTTCAATCATTGTACCAGCTCTCAATCTAACATTCTCATTTAATTTTAATATATTCATTTTTATTTAGTTTAGAAGATATAGAAATTTATGATACATTACCTAATATCTCTATTTAAGATGTCATTACGAAGATTTGAACTCATGTATCCACAATGAAACTTTCATTGAAGGCAGTGTTCACATGGGTGACGACGCAAACAAGTTAACCCAGCGACCATATAAGCTACGTTAGGCAATGCAATTTATAATTTGAAAATATTTTTAAATGTGTATTTATAAAAATAAAAATTATTTTTTTACCACTTTGAGCAATTAAATAATATTTTTGCACCAATATTAAAAGAATATTTTCCCAACAAAAATATGTTTTATTTATTTTCTCAAACATTGATATTTTTATTTACAAGGTTGAACATTCAAACAATATTTTTCTAGCAAGAATATTTGTTATTTGTTTCCTTACATTGATATTCTTATGTGTAATATTGAACATTCAAACAATATTTTCCTAACAAGAAAATTTCCTTTTTTTTTCAAACATTAATATTTTTACCTACAAAATTGAACATTTAGACAATGTTTTCAAAGCAAGGCAATTTCTTATGTCCTTCCTTCACAACATTCAAGACAATGTTTTCAAAGCAAGGAAATTTTGTATGTCTTTCCTTCAAAACATTCAAACAATGTTTTCAAAGCAAAATAATTTCTTATTTATTTCCTTCAAATAGTAATATACTTATGTACAACATTGAACAACAATATTTTCAAAGCAAGGCAATTTCTTATGTCTTTCCTTTATGTTTTGATATTTTTATGTATAACATTGAACATTCAAATAATATTTTTTCAACAAGACAATTTCTTATTTTTTTGTTCTAAAACATTGATATTTTTATGTGGAAGATTGAATATTCAAACAAGAGATGCATTTGGGTTAGGTTCTGCCCATTGTGGGGTGTGCTTGGTTGTTTTAATCATTTAGTTAGTAGAATTAGCTAGGGGTGTAATGTGATTGTTTGATGTCGTATAATGTTATTATTATAGTTTATTAATGTTGCAAAAATAAATAAAAATATTCGTGTGGGGCGTGTTTTTTGTTTTAAACATTTAGTTAATATAAGCAGTTAGGGGTATAATATGATTGTTGTTGTATAGTGTTATTATTATTGTTAATTAATATTGTAAAAATAAAAAAATATTATATATATATATATATATATATCTTCTTATTCTTTTGATAATGTGATA